>JAYJMH010068536.1:0-11361 GCA_036873815.1 Phacellophora camtschatica | reverse complement strand
AAGACGTTTGAGGAATAAGCGTCTCATATCAGATGACGTCACTGATATGAGGCGCTGATTACTTATCTACTAACGTTTGAAGAAGTGTGATGAAGTCTTATTAGGTCTCTTCCACGAAATTTCTTGTGGTGTAAGGAACAGCAGATTTCCGTTTGGAGGCCTGCAAACAATTTCAGTTGGCAACTGGTTACAACTTGGGCCAGTACAAAGCAAACATGACTTAGGTGACACAGTTTTGAAGTGTCCATATTTTGTTAAGCTTATACCACGGTAAAGCTGGAAAGGGTGTTCAGACAAGGGAGTGATTTTGAATTCCAGCAAATTCTGAAAGAACTACAATTTGGAACATTGTCCGAGTGCGGCACATCAACTCTAAAATCCCTATATTGATCAATTCACGAAAACAACGATTGAAAGCATTTGTACTAAACAAATGATGAAGTTGACTTTCATAATGCAGTACAGCTATCCAAAATCGATGAGCTGCAAATAATTTATAAGACCAGGGGTCAGGAGAATCTTATTAGACTTCACAGTCTTTCTTGCAAAGTCTACTCTGTATATGAAGAAAAACTCTCCTTTGATGTGTATTTACAACATTAATAGCGCTGTACACAATGGTTCTTTGTGCTATTTTTATTGAAAGAATAGATGATGAAAGTTTTTTAGTAAAGATAGATAATGCGGTCTACAGGATAAAACGCAGCCTGCACGCAGTCATTCTCTTGTATTGGAAAATGAACGAACGGAAAATAGAAAAACTGGGCATCAGGGAACGATTCTTCGTATTTTGCTGAATTGACCTATTGTCATATGAACCAATCAGAAGCTGGTTAGAGATTCTCCTAACCGCAACATCATTGGTTAAGCTAGCATTATATTGTTTTCTATTATTACTAAAAACTTTGTCTGCGGTGCACACACGAAAACAAGATGGCGACCAGAAGCAGGAAAGCAAAGTTACAGTGGAACGAAGACAAGCTTAGGGAGTCTCTTCTTGCAGTATTCTGTTTTTTCGAAGTCACTGAATTGTATGATGATCAAGTTACCATCCTTCGTGTGATCAATCCAAAATGGCGAAATTTTGTATGTTTATTCTTTTCCGGAGTCAATGTTTTCCTTGGAAAGATGACGTAAAAAATTGACAAGCAATGTTTACAAGGAAGCATGCATTGGAAGTGTTGTCGCTGAAGCACACTGCATTAGTCAATGGCAATACCAATTTCTATAATTTAATTTTCTTTGGAAAAACATTTTTTCTGTATGTTTTTGTAACTAACTATTGTTTTCTGCATGCTGGGACTTCAGGTAAATTTGAATTTTGCTGAGTCAGCAATACAAAAAATTGTTCCCTGATACGCAGTCTTTCTATTTTCCGTTTGTTAATTTTTCAATACAACAGAAAGACTGCGCGCAGGCTAGATAAAACAAAGAACCTTGACAAATATAGACAAGTTCCGCTAATACACTGGAAAAAGAGGACGATGTGGAGGAAAACCAATTGTTGAAGATTTTTTTCTTGGTATGGCAGACAGTGATGCTGCAACAACTAAAGAATAATTGCAAACAATTGAGAAGTATTCAGAGGAGTTGACTGTTCCATCATGTCCTAGAAAGGATGAATTTTTAGAAAAGTTTTTTGATAAAACACCGCTAGCCGAAGGAGAGTTTGGTGGGTTCCTAAGGCTGAAAAATTAAACGATACTTCAAATTCAAAGATTTCCTAGGAGAGATACCTTGCTTGAGATGCTGTGGTTAAAGGTGTTGAAACGCATACTCATGCAGGTATTTGCTTTCACAAGAGTTGATTCCTTCAAGCATTGGTGGCTGGTATGTTTTGAAAGGTTAGAATTGAGCGCTGGGGAGAATATATGATTTGGTAATTGATGATTTGGCATCGAAAATCCGTGATCCGAAAATTGTCGCTTGTTGCACTTTCAATGTCATTCATCATCAATGTCAATCATCAATTGATGCCATTGGACAAGGAAAGGTACAATTTGTTGGCGGCTGGCAATATCAAGAATACTAGTTGAGCTAAAAAGAAATTTTGCAAGTGGAATCTGGTCAGCCTCAAACACAGTAATTTGTAAGGCAACATCATCTATGAATGAAATGAAATTACATTCATAGAACATATTCCATTGTGCCATATAACATCATCAATGAGTCAACAAGATATCCAGAGATGCTCTTTGTTCCAGAAGAAAAGCAACACAGATCTCGTGGATTGATACAAATCACGAGTTCTTTTTAGAACTTGAACAATTTCGAATTGGACACCTTCTCCAAATCAGGTAACATTTCATGGAGAAGTCTTACTGTGGTCCATGTTCAAAGCATCACTGCAAAACGAAGAATTGCGTGCAAACAGGCTTAAGCAAGAAGGAAACACAGAAAGTTCTAAGGTAAGTCTACTCAAAAGTCCCTTTACTGATCATAGCTTGAAATAGACAATTCCGCAGAGATGCAGACAAAAAATATTCCCAAAATTCATTGCATTTGATGATCGAATGCCTATAGATCTGCTAATAATTAAGAATAATGCAATGAATTATGGGGAAAATTTCCTTGCTGCCATCTTTTTTTGCAATTGTCTATTAAAGACCCAATGCTAACCAAAAGCCTTTGCGTACCTTTATAACAACATAACGCTGCAGCAAGGTCTTCAAAAATAGCGAAAACATATTTTTACTGAGCGCCAATGGAGGTGAATGCAGTAAAGAAACCAATGGTTACTAATGGGTCTTTAAAGGGAAACACGACTTATTTGAGAATTGTAATTTTTATATCTTTTCATATGTTTATATAAGAATATTAGACTATAACCTTTTTTTAACACAATGAATTTTAAAAATTAATTAAACAAATTAAAAATTCTTTATTCATATTTTATTAAACGAAAACTGTAGCAGAATTTTAACTGCACTGTATTTAATTCTTAGATTTTTGGTTTACAGTAAATCTCTAAATAAGCCCCTACCTCAGAATAAGCCCCCTCGACTAAGCTCCATGCCAATTTGTGCAAGTCAGCTTGAAGGGCTTACTCGTGGATTTATCATACTTTACGTGAGTAAAATTTAAAAGTTTTCAATTTTTCGTTGCAACCGCTTTCCGAAAGCTTGTTTCTAATCTTCATGAAGTTGTACTTAAGAGATTAAGATTTATGTAAATTTATGAAATGATAGAACCAATGATACTCACATACATGATTATATACGTACAAAATTTAATCAAATAGGGCAGCCTTAAATAGATAACGGATATAAAAGTGGTTCAAGATTTCTGAACAAAGAGGCAGTAAAGCACACCCATGTCTTTCCATTGCTTGTTTAAAGCCTACTCCGCTTATATCCATCATGCAACTCCTAGTTTTTCTATTTCAATTACCTAACTGTCAACCATAATGACTAATTCACCTAGGGCCTAAGTTATGGAACCAATTATCCTCGGATCTAAAATCCGCAAACAACATAAATACTTTTAAACATAATAAAACTTACTTACTTACCTCCAGTATGAATGTTGTATGCAACAAAATTGTGCTTAATCGGTTCTTCGTGATTAAAATTCATTTCAATCATTAATCAACTACATTTGCCTCCATCGCAAAGAATCAAATAAATACTGTAGATTTAGAGGTATATATTTTAAGATCAGTCACAAACGATTGATTATTGCATGCTTAAAATAGAAGGGATAGTCTGGAAACTAGGACAATGGCTGTTGTTCTTGCCGTTGTGTTTGCTGGCGAACTGACAGTGCGCAATCTCTGAACTGACAAACTGACTGTCAGTTCAAAGAACTGCCAATGCGCATGTTGGTGAAATTACAATGGCCAGTACTGCGGATTTTATATGATGAGGGCGATTTCGATGGTATTTTGGCATTGTTAAAAGACAACGATCTTGAAAACGACCCGGAATTTCAAGAAAAGATTAATTTAGTAGCTGCCGAGGTAAGATATTGAACTTATATGAGAGTGTATTACATTTATGAAAGACAACTTCTCGAATAGCGACCTCCCTTTAACTTGGCTAGGCCCAATATTTAAATGTCAATACTTCACTGAAGGACTCTATGCCTGTCTTTGGGGGCATGAGAAAAAAGCCCTAGCTATCAAATATCACATTAAATGAGAGAGATACCTTTTTTAATGCTTCTAATGTGATACTAGATCTGTTCCTATCATACAGATATCAGCAGAGTATAATAGTAAGTTTTGTGGGGCCAACAGAGATTTTTTCTGTTCGTTGTGTCAACGTTTGAGAATTTTGAAGGTCAATCATGTCATATAAAGTTCTTTAGAAATGTAACAATGTAGATAATCATTATATTTACGAAGTAAAAATTGAGCGGGATACCTGTACCAATTTATTTATACAATTTATTAATGAATGCCAATTTTATAGGTAGAAGAATCCATGCAAGATATAACATACAGTTGCAGGAAATGCCCCAAAGTATGCAAATCTCAGCGTGGTTTGGAACGCCATAACACTATGAAACAAAAGGTCCAGGTTGATGAAACTGGAGATGCAAGTTACACAGCACCCGTTTTTCGTCCACTCATATTCAAAAAGGTTATTGAAAAAAATGTTCAGCATAGCTTGTTAAAGACCTGTGCTACCCAGAGGACATTCAAACCACAAATGAAGCTCATGTAAATGCAGAGAAATTTTATCCAGGATTTTATAAAATCATTAGTCAGCCAGATTCTGTCTTCAGTGACCTATCTCGAGACTCATTGTTACTTTTAGGAATGCAGCTGGCAAATCATATTTCATCATCCATTACTGACTGTACTTTTACTGATGATGCAATATTAACAAAGGCTGACCAATTTCTGTTATCACAAAGAGAAGAAGACAGTCTTGTGTATCGAAGTGGCTACATCCATGGAACACTTTACATATGCCTGCGATATGAGAAAGGTTCAAAATCAGATCTAGTCCGAAATATATTACAATCCATTTGTCTGCTAAATGTGATGACAAAATGTCCAGAAATGATGCTTAAAAATTGGTGTCTCTAGAGGATAGAGGAGGGCTTTGGAAAGTTAAGAAGGAGGTGGTTGCAATGTTTTGTGTAGTAGAAGCATACTTCCGTGAGAGTACTTATGGAAATGTAAAACAAATTGACATCAATGCCATTGTAGTATTGTTATTGAAGCACTGCACCATTCTTACCATTTTCAGAACTTTATACCAATCAGTAGTAGTTAATATCAGCAACCAAGATTTTCTATTGTCAAAAAATTAAGACAAAGTCATAAACGATCCACAAAGAAAGCAAAGGAAAAGTGTATATGCAAATAAATTAGAGAATCAACTGCAAGTTTATATTTGGGGCACTAAAAATGCTAAATACAAGCAATATCTGTGTGTAGTTATTTTATTATATTCAAACAATCAATGGAAAAACTTTCCCGAATAATTTCCTTCAATAAGTCACAGGAGCATTTCACAATATAAAGTCGTATTAAACGAAAGATTTTATAAATTATTAGTGTCCCATATCATTTCTTTCAGGAAAATTAAAAAATTATTATTTCAGAAAGTGTGTACATTATTTTTAAGTAATTTGTCCCTCAATAAACCATTTACGTTTAACTTAAACTTATGATATAAGAAAATCTTCATACTAACATCTTACCAACAAACAAATCTAACACTATAAAAAAATAATAAATGTGTTTGTAAGTTCTTTTGATATGTTATATTGATGCTGTTAATAGTTCTTGATAATTTAAGTTTTTTACTAATGGTTATTATTAAAACTCTTCTAAGACTCATTTAAGGGTAAATTGTTATTTCAATTGTAAATTAAGTTAAATAACAGAATTACTATGCTCAATATTTTGTCTAACACCACCACCTTTTCAAAGCCAAAATGCCAATTCCATGCTAACAATAATAATTTCTTACTCTTTGCACATTTTGTTACTATCAGCGAACATATTTATTTGTTCGCTTAATTTCTAGAGTCGCATAGAATAAGAGTATGATTATGTCAGCTTTAGATGATGTTGTAATCTATAAGAAATAAATTGAAACCAAATTAAAAATTCATCAACACTATTGTCACATTCCACAACGCAAAGACTGTTAAACTGTCTCCACAGAAGTGAACTTTTAAAAATTATAAAATTTTTCTTTGTTTGCCTTTTGAGAAAGAACAGGTGTATGAGGGAGACATTAAGGGGGGGGGGGGTACTAAACTTTACATTTACAACACTCTCAGCAATAGGAGTAAGAGGCAACTATTCTGAATAGAAGTGTTACTGTATCCAAAATTCCTAACTGTTGGGTTGTCCTTGCGTCTGCCATTCTGGTGAAAGTTTTAAAGCCATGCTCCACAGAATCAATTCATCAAATGTTTTGTAACATTTTTAAACATGGCTTCAGATGATTCTGCAGCCTTTTCACAATTTTCAGCAGCAGAAGGCAATTGGCAGCCATCAGCAGTTAAAGATCTGTAGACAAAAAATGTATTAATTAAATTCTAAGTCAAAAATGAAAAAGGAAATTGATAAAAAAAATTTAACTTTTGTTAAACTGGAGAGTTTTTATCTTAATTTGAGTTAAATATTTTAAGTGATCCAAATGCATATCTTTTGAGTTCAGTGTGTATTATAAGCATAGAGAAAGCTTATTATAATTAAATATTTAAATTTTATTAAATATCTTTTCATTATACAAAATTGAATTATAGTATATATATCGAAAAAATATCAAAATGGTAGAAGATTTATAATTATATTTACACAAAATTATCTTTATCTCACTTTTTAGTAGATGGTATACTTTTCTTGGGCAATTTCAGCGTTGGGAACTTAGCACAAAAAGGGACTTCCTTTATCGATCTGAGATTGAAAAAATATGTGTTTAGACAATATTATTTATTAGAACTTTCTGTCAGAAATCTTCAGCCTTGACCAACTAACTTGACCAACTTACCTATAACACTCTTAAACAAGCTGTTGCCCAGAAAAATTTCAAGAACATTGTTAAATGAAAATAATTGATTAATTAAACTTTTGCTCTCTATTATTCTGTTAACAATAAACCCCCCTCCATCTAGGACACCTTCCGACGGCAATGCTGTGCTAAATAGCTAAATATGCTGAACTTTCAGTGAGATTGTCGTTCACAATTCATTGCTATATTAGATTATATAGCAGTTGTTCTGGATTTAGAGTTTGATTGTCTATTACGTCTAAACCAACACCAGTTGAGCATATAATTTAAATATGTTTGCCAAAAGACGCCAATTTTTAAACATTTCCAGAACAGTTGCTGATTTAAAAGTTCCAGCCACTCTGTAAATTACAAAATTGCGGCCACCTTTTGTCTGAGAGATAAATTTCTCTTGTTTTTTCGTTAACTGTTAAAGTGAAATGAAAAGTCATCTTCAAAAAACACTTTGAAAATCATGCATATAGAGATAATATATGTATTTGAAGAATAGTTGATTATGTTTCGTTGAAAAACTTGACTCTGGACCTGGTGCCTAGTTTCTGAAAAGTTTCGTTGTTTTAAGTTTTAAATAAAAAATAATCTGTTTTGATTGTAAACTATTTTATAGGATATCAGATTAATGTTAGACCTCTGAATTCAGGTTTGAAAACATGAGGAAACAACACAGAGTATCACAGTTTGGAATCCCTGTGCCACGTTCCTAGTCTACTCACTCGCTTTCGGCGGGAAACTGCGAGTTATATGTGATCAGACAGAGAGCATTTGTGATGTGATCATCATTCATCTTTGTGAGGATCATACTGCAAGGGGTATAAGGAAGATTCCGATGCTCGAAAAATCTACACGAATCTTCAATATGGAAGTTTTTTATAAATTAATGCATGCTATATGAACATCCTGGACTAAAACACTCTTGGCGGAATATTTTCGTGTAAGAATAGACTAGTTACATTTGTCAGGCAATACTGAAAGTTTGAAATTTAGAGGAATGGCACATGTTGGTAAGTTCTTTAATTTTTATTTGAATAGGAAGAGTTTCGAACGAAAATGATACCTAGGTAATGACCATCTGTGTCAATGATGATAATAATAATAACAAACGAGAGCACACAGATATACACCATACACATAAATTTTGACCAACTCAGATTATCAATTATTCACAATCAATTTATGATTACTGATAATAAGTTTGAAATATCATGAATGACTTACAAATGTTCCTAGATAAGGGGAGGCTCTTCTCTCGTTAGTTTAACAACTACTTTGAGTGTTCCTCCTTTAAGAAATTCCGCTGTATGCAAATCAGCTTGGCATCAATTACTATCAAATTTATTTTTATTACTTGTAATGTTAATGGTATCTACTATCTGTATCTACTTGCAATGTTAATATTACTTGTAGGTTATTTAAGTATATACTTGTATGTAGCTTGAATTTTAAAAAATTAAACTGAAACTGAAACAAAATCTTTGCCACAAAGCGGCCACGCAACAACAAAGCAAGAGCTTGCAATTTTTGGGGTAAATCTTAAATATTACAATTTTATACCATTTCATTTTTTTATTATTGAAATTGCAGATAACATTTTGGTATATATTATGAAAGCTTTAATATTTTTGCTCAACCAAAAAAGGTTAAAACGTTTTGGACCATCAACGATTTTAAGAAAAATTTTGTTCACAGTTGATTTTTCCAATCACGTGACCGGGCTGTTCGACCTCCCTAACCATACACAATAAGTTTGACCAACTCAAATCCTACCCATAATCATAAAGACTATTGTAGTCTATATTTTATCGCGAGGACACTCACACAAACACTAGGCCCGGCCACCAACGAAAAACTTGAAAAAAAATTCCAGCAGACCAACAAAAAACCAATCCCTCAGAAAAAAACGGTGGGGGCGGTTGTTGCTCGGTCCGATCCGGTGAGTGTGGTGCGGGTTTCTTTTGGGTTTGGTGGACTGGAATAGTCTTTTTTAGTGCATTCCCTTTTTGTTGAAGTAGTAGCAAAGACAGTAAGGATTAGTAAGATTAGAAATAATAATAATTATAAAGATTTTTTCATCACCTCGTTTTACAACACGTTATATATAGGCCTGTGAAACTTGGCAAATTTTCCAGCAATGTTACTAAATCAAGATAAACAAAATTTAGTGGCTACTTTATCATGTATATAAATATTCCTTTTTGTTGGTCGGTATTGTGTTTAGAAAAGGATTTTTGAGATAAAATTATTTGTCCCCAGTTATTAGATAATTATTAAAATATAGCTGTGTGTCCCACCCCATTCTGAAACTAGTACAAAACAAAATGCCAACCATGATTTTGCAGGTATTGTAAATCTTCCTCCTTTTTTTGTTCTGACTGCAAACATCTCAGACATTACCACTTTATTTAGTACAAAATTGAAAAAAGCACGGAATGGCAAAAATGAAGCAATTGGAAGATGCCCATTTGCAGGTTGTTAACGGTGGCGTTCTTTGATATGGACAAGCTGATAGGACTGAGCTTCGGCATATTTCAAACTGTCCGGGAGATGGGGATTATTTCGAATCTGTTTCGAATGGTGGAAAGAGAAAACAAATTTACTCTATGCAATGTTTAAGAGATTGGGGACATTTTGATGCAAAGAACTGGATGTTTAACCTAAATCACACATATATTGAGGTAGTAATCAAAAACCTTCGCTCCTTGTTCTTTATTATATTCGTCACAAACACAACCAATAATGTTCCATTTTGCAGCGCAACAACGCAACAACAGCAACATAATGGTTGCATTGAATTGACAGGCTGGTGTTGTCATAGCGGTAGGTTGAGTCCTTGAGTTGGATGCAAAAAAAGACCCAGAGATAAACAATCTACCATTTGCAGTAAGAATTTCATTCATATACAATTTTTTGAGCAAATATTCTGCGATTGGGCATTCTGTAGCCCAAACATAAAAAGTTAATCAATTTAACTTCGAATGTCCTGAAAATCAGGATCTATTAAAAATTGAAATGAGAAATTTGAATTGACAACATCACAAAATCAATTCATAACTCGCAAAACACAAACAACCAATACAACACTACATTCCCATCCATGCAAATAATTTTATTTGTTGATAAAAAAAATTATTAGAAACATGACCAAATAATACCTTGCGGATTGCTGAGCAATGTTTTCTTGTCTTGCTGCCCTTGAATCAAACGTTTATGAACAGCCGGGACACAGCTGCAGTAAGCACACAAGTTGCTTGCAATTGTTACATTTGCTTCTTCTGCTTCAAAACAATCTTTTGTCTCTCAATTTATCCTGTTACGATGTATTTGCTAATAAAAAACTTAACTGAGCCAAGCATAAGATTTTGCAGCAAAAAAGTATTTTGTAATCACCACACGGTTTCCGAATTTCGCAACCCTCGAATTCCAAATGACGTCATAGGACGCCACTCTGACAGCAACAGAATACTCATTCAGCAATTAAAAATAGCTAGCAGCAAGACAAAGACACAATGTACAATGGCACACTCAAAGGATAAATGTATGTATGACGAAATGTTTTTTGTCATAAAATTTTAACTTACTTTAATTTTTTATTTGAACAGTAAATATAAAGAATATGGCTAATAAAGTATGATATACATAATCTTCTATTTTCATTTGCCTGTAATATCTTTCTTTCATGAAAAATATGCGCTCTCTCTCTCTCAGGCTGAAATCGTCGAGCAAAAAATAGACATTTTTTCTGAGAGGAAGAATTTATCATAACTGATGAGACACAAATATTAGAAATATGCTCTCAGTAGTTTTTCCTACTTTTTCAACAAAGTCAATGTTAGAGGCTCTCTCTTCTTCTTTCATCTCACTAAAGTCATATGAGAACGAGTGAATAGAATGTGCCTATCTGTGTTAGCCTCAATTTTCAAATTTAACTGTTTCCATTTGAATGTTGAGAAATTCAAATTGATTTTTTCTCTCAAAGCAAAATTCCCTCACTAAATATAAGAAACTTTGGTACCCAAACCTATAGAAAAGAAAACCTACATTTTATTTATAATTTAATAGCTGCAGATAAGGCTTATATTTTTCCTTGATTTTAAATTTTTCTGAAAAGACCACTTTTCAGGTTTCTCTGTCTTAGCTTCATAAGAAAACAGACTTTATCAGATATTTTCAAAACGGTCATTCTTACACCTTGACTATATGGGTGCACCTACCGGGAGAAAAACGCAGTACACTTTGCAGTTAATTCACTTAAAGGAGAACTGAAACACCAAAACCATTTTTTGATATAACACTCAAAATTTGGCAATGAACACGAAAATGAGATCGATATTCTGAATAAACAACCCGTTTTGCGTCAATTCACGCCTTTTTAACCCACTGACGT
>JAYJMH010068535.1:0-33866 GCA_036873815.1 Phacellophora camtschatica | reverse complement strand
ATCATGAGAGCGTCATTTGAATTCGAATATACATTCGTTATATTAGGATATTAATGTTATATTCGTTATATTATTTCGAATAATCGGTTACAATGTTTGATTTAACCGTATGTCAATTCATGTAAAGATCATCCCTACAAGCAGAAATGAGGAAGCGGTGTTTAGGGCGTGGTCATAAGAGAACGGGGTGTTGTCAAAGTGCCCTTCAAATGTTGTGCCCCCCCCCCACTATTCAAATGCTTCCTACGTCTCTGATAGAGAACAAATGTTTAATTAATAAATTTTTTCATATCACCATTGTTCTTGAAATTATTGGGGGCTACGACCCCCCGTGCCTATTGTAGAACAAGGTAGAGCAAGAAAAAAATGACAAAATAATAAAATAGATCTATACTTTTCCTGAAGCCTGTGGTTGGTTCCGTTTCGTTCCGTCCCTCGTTCTATTCCTGGTTTTATTCCGTGTTTCTCATTAAGGTTATTCATCATTGGAATTTAATCCATTTATTCCATTCCATTATTCCATTAACCTTAAAAACCTCAGCATTAACATTGACATGACATGACAGCTGCATCTGCAATCTGATTGGCTGAACTCGAACATGCGATTCAAGGAAGAACGGCCTTATTATTTGAATGGCTGTAAACACAATCATTTTAATCTTGAGGTGAAAAATCGTACGGGTCGCAAAACCACTTCACACACAAATGAAGCTTTGATCTTCTTGCTATTAAAATTTGTGGCGTTTGGAAACGCCACGACACTCTGGCTTTGAAAAAACGTGAATAGTTCTGCTTATGCCGGCTGTACGCTCGACACTTTTTCAAGACACCGCCAAGATAAGAAGAGAGGTTGCCGTTACCTTGTGAAGTTGTTGAAAGTTGCGCAGCAGTGAGAACTCTCCAGGCCTAAGGTGAGATTGTCTCGTCATGGAACATTTTTATTCTTCCTAAAAATACTTTCTTAATTTGGTTGCAGGCATGATGGGTCTGTAAATATGGCTTGTGAACAACAACATAAATATTTTTTCTTTTTTGTTAAATGAACGATGTTCATGTTCACCTTTTAGCACTGCTTTAAAAAATTTGATTGATTTTAATTTCAATAACTGGTGTGCTCTCATAATTAATACTCTAAAAACCTGAATCAATGTTTATGTTATTTGTTTATGAGCAGCACCAAAAATTTATATTGATATGCCAAAACGTGTTTTTTTAGCATTGTAAACATTTGGCTTGAACTGACTACTCAATCTGAATGTCGTGACTGGAGGATGGGATTAAGTTTCTAAACATCCAGTTCCATATTGTTTACTCCGACTCTATTTTTAAATGGCATTTGATATGAAAACTGAGATTTTTTTATGTTAGAAAAAGGAAGCATTTTTTTTGCTTGATAACTTCAGGAAATTGTAAAATTTATTAATAGTCATTTTGACAGCTTTTTAGAAATTTTATGAGGATAACCTCATTCAGCTCAGGATATGTCAAACCTCAGTTTAATCAGGAAGACATTTTCTGATGTAACACCTTGACCCACTCCTTTTTGGGATTATTTTTTTTTCATAGAAAATTGACAGTTCATGCTGATAATTAATAATAATACACATTGCACAATTTTCTCGAAATCATTTTACCGATTTTATATTGTTGAAGATTTTAAGCATCCTTGATTTTTTCTCTAATGAATTACACTGTACTAAAGGACTGTTTGTACCACAGGACTGGAGATGATTGAAGCAAAGATGAATTTCACAGTTGATGAAGACACCATAATATCAGAATATGTTGTTATTCCTGAGCTTGATGAAGAAGCACAGAAAATTCAATGTTATGATAATATCCCAGACAGTGATGTTCTTAAAATAAGTTTGCAAGATGAAATTAGAAAAAACAAAAGGTTCCTAGAAAAATTAAGAGACATATCTAAGAAGTATCGTCAAGCTTTGAAGAAAATTGAATACCAAGAACTATTGATTAGCGAAATGTCCCATGCTTTAGAAAATGAAAAAGAAAATTCCAAGAATTTGTTATTAACTGAAGACTTTGCACATGTTGCTTTCGGATCATTGAAGATAGAAGAGTGTGAAGAACACGATCTAAGATAAACTCAATGACTTCAGAATTTAAAATATATACCCGTTCAAAACTAATATTATTTGTAGTTATGGTTCTTTTTATGTTTCACCATTGTTGAAAAGAAATTTCTTGAACGTAAAAATGTTCAAATACAAATATTGAAATTGAATAAGGTTGTTACTATCACAGACTAAAATATTGTTTTTATTGGTCAAAAATTTTTCAGAAAGCAAAGATCATAATCTCTAAGAGCATTTTTAATATAAAATTATTTACTTTGTTACATATGATTTAATGTTTGTAACATCTTCAACATGATTGATTTGATATGTAGGAACAGTGTAAAGTGATCTAATGGGTGATTAAGGTGATCAGTTTGCTGTTTGGACACATGCACATTTTTTTAATAAGAAATTTACAAGTACCAGCTTATATGAAACTAAAACCACATTTATTTCCCACTTGTGTGACTTAGCTTGTGTGAAAGACAATTTTACAACAATTTTTAACTACTCAAAAATAATTTCTTATAAAAAAAAATGTGTACTGCAGAAGCCAGCAGTTTTGTAGTATGCAATGACATTTCATATATTGTATAATTAGATATACCTTTTTATAATTGTAAAACCAAATATTGTAAAACAAGATAGCAGAATGTATTGTTTTAATCAAAAGTTTTTAAAGCCTACCATCTTAGAAATGACTGCAAGCAAATCTATGATTTTTGCAGGATGGTGTATATTGGCTATATTGTGAATAGAATATAGTAACACATAAAATAAAGAGACTTGACTCAAGTAAATTATATATATAGTATAATTTATGCAATATACATTTATACCATGACAATTAGCATGCGTTATACATATTATATGTCATAGTCGTCAGGATGTTTTTTCATTTGTTGTGCTTTCTTCTCAAATGTTTTCATGGTGAAGCTGTTTGTTATGTCCAGAGCATTTCATCAAATATTTACAGCGAACATGTACAAACAGAACAATCATTGTTATTTGCAATGACCTGCTTGCTTGAAACGTGGGAGGGAGGACGGACGCATTTATTTAAAAAGACTTAAGTTTTATAGTACTACAGGGTCAATAATTTCATGTTCGACTCGATCGTTTGATAAAACAAAATTTAAGTGTGTTAAGTTAAGTATACCTTGAACAATCAAAATCTATTTGCAAGGACCTGCTTGCTTGAAACATGAGAAGGACAGTTCATGTTCGATTTGATCGTTCAATAAATGACCTGAATGACCTGCTTAGTTTCAAGAAGGCTTTTATTTCATTACAGTACACGATAAATTTCCATTATAAAAAATTTCAAGACTTTTTGCACATAAAATACCAAAATGTTAGAAATATGGGGTAAACAAAAAAAGACTACACATTTTGGCCAAACGACCTGAGCTAAAAGCCCTGGCCAAACGAACCAAGATTCTCGCCAAGATTTGTTAGGGGAAATGTTGGTGAAAATGTTGGATCGTTTTGCCACCATGTTGGCACTTGTTGGGTCACCCAATATTTGTTGGCGAGATGCTGGGCTAGTTGAAATGATTCGATAATGTTAACAGCCCAACATTTTAATTATCATTCTTCGCGGATTATCGCCGAGCCACACGGGCAAACTAGGCCCCAGATCTCAAATGCAAAAGTCACCAAATGTTGGGTGAAATGTTTGCTCGTTTGGCCACCTCTTCATTATTTTCCAACAAGAGCCAAAAATGTTGAATCGTTTTGCCAAAGCTTAAGAATTTAGTCCGGGACTGAAAGTTAAATTTATCGAAACAAGCAAAACGAGTTGTGTCTAATTTCTTTGAAAGGGCATCTTTTTTTCTAAGATAAATCTTACATTTAGGATAATTAACACCAGTTTTGAGCAGAATTTGGTCGCTGAAGCCTTTTATTTTCAAAACATGGACTGGGAATGAATGGCGTTAATCGCAGATGACTGGATGATATCCCAAACTCTAAGTGTGCCTTTCCAGCGTCATTTTGAGAAAAACTTGAAATTTGTAGCCTCATGGATTTCAAGTTATTAGCCCCACAAACTGGGATAGTTTTTTCGAATCAGTCGATAGTTTTTATTGCTTAATGTGCATCATATTTTGTTGCTAATATGGTTTCACAATATTCTTATTTCTTTCATCCTCTCCTGGTCGATTATCGATCGTGTTTCAATTTTGAAATGAACAGTGTGTTTTGTATCGGCATCTTTTTCCTACGTTTCGTTGTTTCAAAGTTCAGCTTCCTTTCGTCCTCCTCTTTGAAAACTTTGTTGCGATTTTCATCTGAAAACGTTTATGAACCAGCAGCAACGATATTTATATCTGATTTTTTCTCCATTAGTTTCGATTTCAAATCCTTTTAAAAATTCTATCATTGTATCGTTACACCCAAAACTATGTTTTCCATTTTTGTATCGCCCTGGTCGAACATATCTCGTTCGTCCTGTTCTGCATTTAATGCTTGTCAACAAACCCCTTGAACCTGCTCTCCCCGATCGCCCCCTACTACCCATCACTCCAACCGGCCCCTCAAATCCCATTTCTCCTTTCAATCCTTCTGGTCCGCGTTTTCCTTTATCTCCAATGGAACCTTGCGGACCAGGCTTTCCACTAGGTCCGACAGCACAGTCTATTTTTCGATGGAATCGCGGACATGTTACGGATATTCCATCTGGCCCAACTGGTCCGTCCATTCCCATGCGACCCTATGAATAAAATAAAATTTATAAAGAGAACACGAAAAATTAATGCTCAAGCTTCATAATATTTTCAAATCCAGTTTTTCGACTGAAGTTGAACAATGAAAATGTGTTTGTTACTCAAACGCTAAATTTTTGCAAGCTATGAGCTGTCAGTGAACACAAACGAAACTTTCAAACAAATTATTGTTACTGTGGAGGGGATTATTAATCACCCATCTCAACTCACTGATAACTCCTTTAGTCTTTATATGTTTCAAGCAGCTGGTACGAAAACATTGCTGTTTTGATGTGAATTCGAATTTTTGATGTGAATTCGAATTTCAATGCGAATTGCGTCGCAAATGAGGTACCTGAGATGGCATGTATCAATTTAGTGTCACTTGCATTCTAATGTAAATTAAATCTACAATGTATGGAATGTGTGCCACTGAAGTACGTGACATAAATTACCTGATAACCTTTTATTCCTCTGATGCCTTGAATACCTTGCCGGCCAGGATTCCCAATCGGTCCAGGCTGTGAAAAAATTAAAAATCCTAAAAGACTAAACAGACTTCTGCTTTTTTACTACTCGGTAAAAACTAAAGCCATTAATTGTTTTATTTTTATGATAGGATGTTAAATAAATACAGAAAGTGATGTTGGGCGAAGACTTGCAAAATGAAAATTCAATTTGAACAAAAAAGGTAAAATTGTGTTTATATAAACTTTTTGTAGTCAAATTTGTAAAAAATTGACAATTTTCTTGTAAATTTTTATCTTGAAAAGGTAGCCAAGGAAACCAACCGTATTTAACAAAAATCCTTTATTAGAATCTTTGCTGACAAATACCTCCTTAAAGTACGATTTTGTTTACCTGTCGCAAGAGCAAAGGTGGACACAGGTACCGTAATATTATTGATTCCCGTGTCTGTAGTTCACTAAATTTAATTAAAACACTCCCGTATAAATGCTCCAGACCAGACCAAAAAGTATCTTGACTCGGTAAATTCCCCGGTGGAAAATTCGTCGAAATTTTGTCCTTTAACTGTTTCAACATTTCCGCGAGAAAAAATTTCGGCCCAGAAAAGCATTTGCAAGGTAAATGTTTCCCGGTGCGGGTGGCTTTCTACCATGGGGTGTATTAAAAAAGCTGGAATTTTTAAAAAAGCACCCAGGACAATTCTTAAAATTTATCCTTAAACTGTTGTTTTGAACAGTTTTTGGTGATTTAGAAAGAAGAGCCAATTTTGGGACGAAGTCAGCAAGCTATTATTACAAATAACCAATTTTTGGGACAAAGAAAGGACAAAATGTTAACCTTAAGGGTTTAACGAGACGGGAGTTGTTGGTTCTACAGCAGTTTATTCTTATTCTTCCCTGTGTCCCTGTACCCGTGAAAGTTCTTGTTACAGGGCACAGGGATACAAGGGACTAGGGAGCAGCAACTCGCGTTTCTCAAAGCACATGTTCACCCTTCCAGGGAGGGGGGGGGGGGGTAAAAATAATTATAACATACATTTCCACGATTTCCTGGGTGTCCAGGTCTTCCGATCCATCCATGTTTACCCTGAAATATGAAGAAATTACAAATTTAAGTTTGTAACACCAAAACAATGGCTACAATAAGGAAGCTTTCTACAAAAATGCATCTCCTTTGCCGGTTAAATTTAAAAGTAAAGTAGGAAGACATTTTTGAATCATTTAAATCGATGCATTTTGGTAAAGTGTTCCTGTTCTTCTTTTTGTCTTAGTAAGAAGCACCACCGTCTGTCATGATACCACCGTCTCACATAAAACTTTTCACTGCATTTAGCTTTCAAAAGCATTTTTTCAAGACACGTGTATTCGAATTCTTTTCTTCGCATCGAATATTGCAGGGGATACATTTGACGCCTTAAATTATATTTAAAACCTAGGATAATTGAGATAATTGATGGATTCAATGATTGAAACCCATCCCACTCCAGCCTTCGCCTTATTGGGTTTTTTTTATCATTGATTTATTGAAACAATCGACAAATTTTGTTTCCCTTCGACGTAGATTCGTATTTCCTGATTTCGAGTCTTGTTTGATGAATTATAAAGCAATATATTGAGCCTGGCGTTGCATAATTTTCGGTTTCCTTTTTTCTACGAATTTAATTGTTATTGTTTATTTTGTCAAACAGTCCGAGAAACATATAACTAAAATAAGCAATTATAATTGTTTTTCTTTTGAATTCCGAAGTAATAAATGAAAAATGTGCACATCCTTAACGATTTCTTTGGCTATTTGTTAAGTATTGAAACTTTTGGCAACACTGATAATATTGTTTGCGTGCTTAATGGAGATTTCCATGCTTATCTTTGCAGTTCCTTGCCTTTAAAATCGACTGCAGAAAAAAGTGGATATCGGTAAAAGTTCTGGGAATGTTGAAATGTTGAGGAACTTTCAGCAAATTACCCATTTGAGCAGTTTGGGGGTTGTGATTAAGTAAGGTGGTAGCGATATTAGGGACTTACATAGTGAGTATAAAGCGTTTTTTAAGTATCTTTGGAAAAGTGCGTTAGAGGACATAGGACATATCTGAAGCCTGACGAAACCACAAAGTTAAACTGTCAAATATTCTGAAAGCTTTTTACTTTTATTTGTTGACGTTTTTAATGCTAGTTTATATCTATTGTTTGTTCCATTGAGATGGGATGCTTGAAAGGGATTTAGCATTTGTGAAACATTATATACCATGTTCGAAGTACAATTCGTACTAGTTTACTTGATTTTTTTAGAGGGATTGCATATTTCTTCCAGAGCCACGAGTAAGGGACTGCATAGGGCTAGCTTGCTACCTTAATTGTTTTTTTTCGTGATATGGTCTGTTTCAAAAACGAATTATTTTTCTAGATACATGATTATAATTATCGAGGTTCAAATAGTCATTTACAGACTGTGTAAGGCATCGTTACATTAAGTTGTTTTATTGAGACATATTTCAGAAGGAGAAAACAGTAAATGAATGTACCTTTTGTCCTGGTAAGCCAGGCATCCCTGGTGGACCACGCTTTCTTTTCTACAAAGTTAATGAACATTTGTCATCAAATGTTTTTGCTTGACTACTTGATAAAAGTTTATGAGAGTAAGGCCCCACATTTAAGAAACTGATTTTGCAGATTGAGCCCTATTGTTTACAAATATCAGTGATTTCGTAAATGCCGGGCCTCACTGTAATGATTGAAATTTCAAAATTTCAAAATTCAAAGCTACATATTCATTATCTGGCTAAAAATTTTCTGTAATTTTTCAAGTTAGATAAAGATCTTCCAAGCAAAATAAAAAGCACTTAACTCCGCAGTGTTCTTGTTACCTACCCTGGACCAGAAGTTCGTTCACAAATCACAAATCACAAACAACGATAGATCACAAATCACAAACAAGGATTCAGAGTACTTGTTACCAAACATTTAAATTTGAGAACTTAAAATGATAATAATTTTGACTTATAATAGAAAAGGAAGAGAGTAAAAGAGAGTAGTTGACATTTGTTTGAATTACACTCTTTGGTTGAACCATAAACCTCATTGAAATGTTTGCTCCGAGAGACCCGCGTGTTTTCTGCGGGTCTTGGAGCAAGTCTACGGAAAACTGAGCTGTTAACGCGGACTTTCTATCCATTCTCTCAAATTCACTTCATACTCATTAATCTATTTCTTAAAGTCTCATTTTCTTGGTTGATTATAAGTTTTGATCGGGTAATGTTCTTTCCACCGATGACCTCAACTCGCCTTGCGGGATACCTATTTCATATTCAAGAGATTATTTCTATGTTTTAGAAGATTAATTTAACGCGATGAAGGAGTTTTGTTGTGCAGGGCCTTTCCGCGTAAAACCATTTATTTTCAATGCATGCTAGATTGGATAAAACGTTTGAAATTTTTACTCATTCCTACTTTGTAAATGCTTTTATTCATTAATTTAGACTTTTTATTTGAAACAAATAATGTTGTTTAGGTTTAAGCTCATTTTGTCAAAACGTGATCCGAAATTTCAGCCTGAAGGTTCTTATATTAATGGGTTTTACTCTATGACTATGATTCTATGTATTATGTCTTAAATATAATGTTCATATCACAGCAATTAACGTACACTTTGTGATTACGAAATAAGATTGAATTTTGATCATAAAGTATTCGATGTGGGGTGTCCTACTTTACGGAACATGGAAATAGGCCCGTGATATGCGGGGTTTTTTTTACACAGAACGGAAAACGGTATTATAGAAGGTAAAATGGCACGGAAAACGGAAACTGAAGGTAACACGGATACGGAAATAGAACTCTCTAGGACACCCCCATGCCTCATCAACATTTGAAATTTTATTTTGAAATCTTGACGATGCCTATCGTGTCATGATTCTGTCCTCCATTTCTCACGAAATTACCCAGGGTACTCGAGTTTTAGATGTAAGTCTGGTATCATAAAATGTTCTGGCGTGAAAAGTTTAAAATTGCGCGAATTAATATCATCAACATAACAGTGTTTTTGGTTTTCATTGACATTATATTCATTTTTGGGAAATCGTATGAATTTTTTTTTATTGGTCACTTTGTTTACTTGCATCGTCAATATTATTAATTAAGCAATTGAGGTTAATACATTAATTACTTTTCTCAATTGGTGGCATAAATTTATTTCAAAAATGTGTTTGAAACAACAATTAAATTCTTAACTGATAATGTATTATAATGATATTTTAAATGCAAACCTGTGCAGCACAGGTTTTGCACATGACGACATGGCATCATGGCATCGATCGATTAAAAACAAGATTTTCTGGTGTTGCTTGCATTTCTTTCTGAATGAGAGCATGTGATGAGAGGGATGATTCGTTCTGATCTAAGATCTTTGTAAAATTTGATCGATGATCTGTCGAATAAAATGCCAAATTTGATGGATTGGACATTTCAACTCATTAGGCTAATAATATTAAAACTTACTTTTCGCGACCTTTTGGCTTCACTGACTTGCACTACCTGAAGTAACATCAGTGCAACAATTAGAAAACAAATTAAATTCCATTTCCATTTTGCTCTTGAGCATTTCTTTACTTTTTTCACCATTTTAAATTCAATGTTGATCTTGTCCTATTATGACCACTGTTGTACAAACCAGTTCATTTCTCAATGGTGATACACGACAGCTCAAACTCGGAACTTCGTTTTGAGTCTGAGCATGATCATAAATTGAAAAGTATTTGCATACTGTGAGATCAAAACTGTTGAATGTACAAAAACAAAGGTTATTTTTTAATTGTCTTTTCATTTCTTTCAATTCCCCGCTTTTGAAAAAAAGAAACCGACAAATAAAGTAGACTGACTTCAATATCTTGATTGACAGCCGTGTATGTGGGAATGCCAATTTGGTGATTGAAGATTTGATCTCATTGATAGTTGGACTGTTGTGGTATGAAACATTTTATCACAGGGAAACCAGGATTGATTGGTAATGAATAAAATAAATATGTATCCTCTGCCGGGGACTATCTGCTGCGGAGACATTTTCCAAACTGCGGAGGACAATCCGTGATTTTATTTTCGATCTATTGTTTTTTTTTACAACATGTAGAAGGGGATCATTTTGCACTTTAGTGACGGGAGTTAGTGGAAACTAAACGTTTTTGTAGGAACAACCTTTGGTATGGATTTTCGTAATGGGAATGGGATTTTGCCAAAAATGGGATTTGCGTTGAGGGAATGAGATTTGGTCAAAACGTGGTACTGGGAATGGGATTTATAAAACATTTAGGATGGGAGCTGTGATTCGGAGCCGCCCTCTTTTTACTATCAATCAACATAACAGCACGAAAATAGTATTTCTGGTACTACGCTTGCCTTAACGCTTGGTTTTACAAATTTTTGAAGAAAGGTAAGAACAAAAACAAGAAAGCGCTTGAGAGTGAAATGGAGTAAAATATTAAGAAACATCAGCCTCGAATGTTATTATAAATACGTGTGTCCAAATTTCCCGTCACTTGGAACCTTTGGGTCTAAAAAACGCCTTTGACTCTCGCCCTGTGTTGTTTTGTTATTTTTCTCACAGCTGATGTAATCTCAAGAAATGAAAAAATAAATAGAGAACATTTATAGAAGCTAACCATAAAATGATTATGGATTTACGCGTCTGCAAAGTAAAGCTATCTTGTAAGGCAGGCAATATGATTGAATGACTTGAATGTTCAGATATTAAAATGCCTTGATACTTATGATGTTATGTATCTTTTAAAATTTAATTTGCGGCCTAGGCTAGATAAGCTCTGCTTCCCTTAGGTCGCGTAGAATACAAATTTTTTATTCTTTTATATCATTATCATGTAGTAAGATTGTATTCTGCAAATAAAATTGAATTGAATTGAAATTGAATATGATTTATTAATGATTTCAAATCGTGATCTTTGTGTCATAATAAGCTGATAAGCCGTTTAAGTTAAGAAGATGAAGTTAGCCAACGCCTTTTTGCTTGTATTATTCACAAAAACTACTGTAAACCAATTCTGTAAACCATGTTCGTGTTGCAAGTTATTTACGGAATTATTGAATTAATATTTGTTTTCCAACTTGCTTTTGCTATGAAGACGAAAACAGAACATATTTTGCTAAAATTTACAATTTATTTTTAGTTTATAATATGGCATGCAAATGGAATTAGAAACAATTCAATAACAATCCAAACAAAAGTTGGTTTTGTATATCTCTTTGCACCTCACAATAAATTTAGCGAACCGTAACTGGCGTCCCTGTGACTAAACCCTGTTTCTTTTTTAATGTACATTATTAAATGGAGGCTGTGTTCAATTAGAGGCACTTGTGCCATCTGTTGGTTTTAATTGAGGATGCATCATTGTAAATTCGGCAGCAGGTGCTTGTCCACTCATCCCCATGACAACTGATTTGTGATATGAATTCGGTATCTGTTCAACTATTATTCTTTCTTCGACGTCGGAATTCGGTGTCACAATTTCGTAGCCATCTTTCTTTTTGATCGTTACCTCGTACGTAGAGCAAAACGGAACTATCATCAGAATTACGAACAAAACTATGCCGAAAGCTAGAAGCACCATTCCAGACAATACGAACGATTCTAGCATGTGATTGTACTTCAGTATGATATGCACATCTTCAGTTGTCGAAGAATTTGTCGTACGAAGTTGGGTCAGTGTTTTCTTCGGTGTAAAATGACCAGCTAAAGCAAGACTCATTCCTAAAGTAACTGCTACGATTGATACAACCAGCATGGTGCACAGGCATAAATTATAGGTATCAAACAACACATTAGTGCCAATCCCAGAACATTTGTTTTCGTCGTCATCATGATCACGGAATTTACCTCTTAAAAAGCTCACACCATAAAATCTTGTTGTTTGCGCTTTTCTGTCATATGATTTTGCGGGTGTTTGTCCACAGGAGTCTGAAATTAGAGGGGCTGAGGTTGCCATTGTCTTTGTTCTTTGCTACTAGGGTCAAAGACAATTTCTTCTTTTTTTTTTACCAATTTCTGTAATTAATTTGAAGAAGTTAGAAGATATCTACCCAACCATTTGCTTTTGATTTTTTACCTTATGCCATTTTGTCTTTTTATCTGTTCTCTCGGTAAATGCTGTCAATCATGGAACGATACCTTTTTCCTTTTGTTATTTTTCAATGATATGTTTATTCCACTTTGGCGTTTCTGGTGCAATGTAGTGGGTTGCTATTCTACAACAAGCAAAAGTGTTATAAAATCATCAACGTACGCAAGAGGACTTGCATGTAAAACTTAAATTTCTATTCACTAATTATTCTAACACCATATAACATGTACATTTTGTGCAGATGTCCTTTCCCTCGACGATCAACGTGGGAATTTTTGATTCAAAACGAGGCGAAACACTCAAAAACATCGTGGCCGGAAGCCAGATTTCACAACAAGCCTTAGTATAAATTTCAAAAGAGACGCTATTAGCATTTTTTTTAAGAAGCGTTTAAGGACATTTAACGCTGAATTTAATCTCACGTTAATAGCTTTCTTGTTGAATAATAATGCGCTAAGTTTTTTTAAAAACACTGCATACCACTTGAATTTATATTTTTGACTTACCTTTTGAGCCTATTCCTTTGAGTTTCCTCTTCAGCATTTACACTTATTTACTCGGCAAATGCCTTGAAAGATGCATCGTCTTCTAATCTTGTTGCTTTTGACAATATTTCTGATCAATTTACATTCAGAATTATTATTTGACGGTGTTGTTTTTTCTTCCAAGCTATCTGTTGGACCTGCTCATTGCTCTTTTCCCATTCATTTATGGCAATTTTCCTTCGTTTAATGACATTAATTATTCATCTCCTTTTAAACATGTATTCACTTCAACTTGTTTTTTCGCATGTTCTTTCTTTAATTCTATCAGTCATTTGACATTTTTTGGCATAATAATTTTGTTTGTTTGACGTGTGTAATTTCTTACTTCAACTCTTGCTTCGATTAATTTTTTCTGCCGGCACGTTCAGCTGTCTATATTTTCTAATACAATCATGAAAGGTCCACCTGACTGTCATCTTTAAAATAGTGGCGTATTTTGTGTGTTATGGTAAAGTGGATTGATGAAAATTAATCTCTACAACATAAAGTTATTTATTATAGTTTATCATGCTTAGATTATCTGATGAGCCAGAGACAGGTGATACAACTCAAATTGTGATTTTGATGGTAACTTTCTATACGCTCTTCGTGGCAATTTATCACTTAGGGGCAAATAGTTATTTTCAGATACGCATCAAACAATCAAAATTCGTTAAAATTTTAAAACTAAGTAGCGAACTGCTGATTTTGTGAATAATAGTACTTTTTAAACGTTCTTTACAACAACAACTCTCCTTTAAGTAGGCCTTATATATTTGTTTCTAGATACCTAGTAGCTTCTTAAAACAATCATACAATTTTCAATATTTTGAAAGTGATGATTGCTGATTTTGTGAGAATTCTATACAACATTTTAAGGAAAGTCCGTTATTTTGGCAATTTTTAAAAAGTCCACGATATTTTTTGACTTTGACGTCTTCTGTAAACATAAAATTTGAAACCCGGATCATAAAATACAAAACAAACAAATTGCTGCAGAAGCAAAAGACATCTTGCTCGGCTTATTCAAACTAAACACGTGTCTTTTACTTGTGTCAACAAAAATCAGATAAAAAAAAACTCTGATAATTTAATCAGCAAACTCGTCCTTAAGAAGTTGCATCTGCTTGCAACTGCACCGCAATTATTTGTTTTGATGGCTAATTTGGTCACATCTCTTGTTTTTTCTACTAAAATGTTTTTATCCCATTATCACTTATCTTTATATTATTTGCTCACGCTCCGCGATCTTCTACAACAGTAGTTTCCAGTAGTTCTTATTTTCTACTACATAGTACCTAGTTTCCAGTTAATCGTTCTTTTGCAAATCTTTGCACGTTGTAGCAAGTTTTATGCCCATATTATTTAAAATGAGAAGAATGAAAGGAAAAAGAACCGCAAAAGAAATTTGTTTTGGTGTGGACAACAATTTTTAATTTGTGACAATTTTTTGAGGAGAGCAATAAGCGTGGGAGAATTTTGTATTTTATTTATCAGTCGATCTGTTAATATTTTAAAAAATAAAAATCAAATAGCAGTATTAATAAACATGTGATGAACCTTCTGTGACCTGATTGGCTAAACTGAAAATGTAAACAAAGTGAGAGGAAGTGGAAAAAGAAGTCAAAATCAAAATTTTTAAATGCTCTGGATGGAGCAATAACAACAATAAGAACAGCAACAACAACAACCATAACAGAAGAAAGGTGCTCTGAGTCTGAGCTTTTTTGATAAAGAAAGGAGAATATGTTTGAAAAATAAATACACATTAGAAGCAAGATGTCTGCAACTTTCTTTGTTTGTGGTCAGACTATGAGATCTGTCAGCACACAAATTAAACATAGCTGGCCTAAAAGCTCAATCGTTGCATTTTCTTCGATGCTGAGATGGAGAGTAGGGAGAAGGCAATTTTCTGATGACCACCGTCGTGATCATGGCGATCATGAACTCCAAAAAATTGATGATTTTGAAATCGAGGAAGATGTTTTGAAAAGTGAAATGTCAAGGTTATCCAAAGAAGAAAATATGTTTGTGATTCAACCTGATTTCAAATGGGGAAAAGGTAGATTTTTGAGCAAAGCAGTGAAGAACCGTTTAGATGAAGCTGAAGCCCTTGTCCATTCTGTTTCAAAATGGAAAGTTGAAGACAAACAAGTTGAGTCAATTCATGAAAAAAATTCAAAACATTTCTTTGGATCTGGAAAGTTACATGAATTGCAAAATAAAGTTGGAGAATTGAAAAATTCACGCAATTTGACATCTGTTTTTGTCAACACTGGTAAATTGAGTAGGAAGCAAACAAGAGTTTTGGAAGATGCATTTGGGTGTACGGTTTATGACAGATATCGAATTGTTTTGGAAATATTTAAAGAAAGAGCGAGAACTAAAGAAGCAAAGATGCAAGTTAAACTTGCAGAGCTTCAATATCAGAGGCAATTGCTTTACTTTAATTTTATGTTGGTCTTTGCATGCCAAACAGATGCTTTGTTTCTTGCACAGAAAGGTGCACAGTTGCAGACAATAGAAGAGCAATAGGCCCTATCATTGTTACAAAGATCTGGCAGGGATCTTTTCTGCTCACTGCAAAGATTCCAGTCTGGCTTGCATTCAGGCATCTTTGATGTGCTAAATTCTTTCAGCACAATAGATTTGTTGTAAATCTATGTAGTCTTTTATTATTATTTTTACTTTTAACAACAACTATTACTATGTTTTAATAGTCATGTTATTAATACTATTAATATGTCATATAAATATGTTGATTGATATTTTTTAGTATAAAGATGAGAACTGTTTGTTGAAACAATTATTTTAATTATTCTTTTCCTTTTTAATTATTGTTAATTAAATAAAACTATGTCAAATTTCTATTTATCCAGTTTGCAAATTGTGACCTTTTTAAACAAGATTGCAAGTGTGCAAGGCAGTGTTTATAGTTTTAACCTATTCTTCTGTTTAAATTCGTAAGTGTGTGCAATCTGGCTGTTTATTATGTCTATATTACTTTTGACATGTATACTGGCTATGTATTAAGTTGATAGTTCCTGAATTGAAATATGTTTTCTTTTTTTGTGAAGTTTGCATGTTTTTAAAGTTTTTCATATTTAGTTATTTATTTCATATTTTCATTTTTATAGATGGCACCTTTCTTCAGACAATGCAACCTATGACCAGCAACGTGGTGGAACAATGACAATTAGTGGAGGAGGAGAAACACATCTTGAGATGAAAAAGAGACTTTTGAGTGAAAAAGAATCAAGTATCAGAAAGGGACTGCATCACATTGAAAATCAAAGAAAGCAAAACAGAACTGAAAGAATGAATAAACATATTCCACAAATTGCACTAATTGGTTATACGAATGCTGGTGAGTAAATTTAGTTACCTTCTGAAATAGTTTAGATGCAACTTACTTAATCAGTTGATGTTAGTCTGCAGTTAGCTGATACATACATAGTTCATCATTAAATGCGAGCACAAAAATATTATTTCAATAATTACCACTTTGAAACTATTTGCTGCCTTTAAAACAGCTATAGATCTGGATCAAAAAGATGAGATTTAAATTAATACTTTACTTCTACTGTCTAGACAGTTATGACTTTGACATACATTCTTGTGCATTATCACATTTTATTGAACACAATGACATCCAAACAAAAACCACTCATTATGTCATTGTGTTTTATTTAAGATATTTATCTTTTTATTTGGAAATAGTTAATTAACAATTACTGCATCACACATTTCACTTTGCAGCTAAATTTTGATGAGGAACTCTGTATCAACTAACTGCAGACCTAGCAGGTGGAGTACATATGCAACTTTGAAACGGGGAATTAATGTGTTGATATGAATGAAACTTCTTCTTCTTCTATATTTGCTCTCTGCATTTGCTAATGTGTTGATATGAATGACGCTGAGCATTATTTATTGGTGGGTCATGTTGTATTTTTTCACAAATTAAAAGAAATTACTTTTACAAACCAAAAGTTCAGAATGTTGGAATTGTGGAATTAAAAGTTTATCTTTTCAGGAAAAACAACTTTGGCAAGGGCCTTATCTGGTGACAACAAACTTGAGCCTGAGGACAAGTTATTTGCAACACTTGATACAACTGCACACAGAGGAAAGCTTCCATGTGGCATGGGTGTAGTTTACATTGACACCGTTGGTTTTATTTCTGATCTTCCACATGAATTGGTACAATCATTTTCAGCAACATTGGAAGATGTCAAAAATGCTGTAAGATTTAAAATTGTGTTGCTCTTACCGTAAATACTGGTGTATAAGTCGACTCTGTGTATATAAGATGACCCCCCCCCCCAAACTGGAGAGCCAACATTTAGTATTTTGGATTATAGCAATAAATAAGGCGTTTTGAAGGGTGTTTATCTGTTTCAGTAAAGATTCAGTAATTTTTGTAACCCCGGGTATGCAACACTTGAGATTTTCAATTTTATTTATTTTTCCAATTTTTATCAGGTTTTTGAGTTTTCTTCAGTTTTCATGTCCACGGATATGCAAAACTTTGAAATTTTCAATTTTATTTATTTTTTAAGTTTTTATCAGGTATATGAGACTTCTTCAGTTTTCATGACTCCGGATATGCAACATTTTGAGATTTTCAATTTTATTTATTTTTCCAGTTTTTATCAGGTTTTTGAGATTTGTGATCAGGTTTATCAAAATAATGAATTTAACTTTTTCTTAAATGTATGCATCTTTGAATTTCGGTTTTCTAATAATGAGGAAGCCTGTTACATGCTATATTTGCGTGACTATTTTCTAATTTATAATTATTTTACAGACATTGCTTGTTCATGTAAGAGATACAACAAATCCAGAAACTGAACTTCAAAAGACAAGTGTGTCACAAGTTTTATCAAGCCTTGATGTTGATGATCTTCTTATTGAAAATATGCTAGAAATTCACAACAAAGCTGACTTGTGGTGAATTTTATGAAAACTTTATTTGTTGTGCATCAAAAATTGTGGCATTGTATGATAAATATTTGTTTCAGCTAAATTTAATTTTTAGTATTGTAGCAAGCCTGTATTAATTTTTTACAAGGGCAGTACAATAAAATATTAAGAAAATAGTGATTTTATGGTTTATTACCCTATGAGCCAAGGCATTTTTCATGTTTATAATGAAGTTTAATTATGTTTTACAGTCTTGCACAAAGCCGTCAAAACAACTCCAAGCCATTTGTTGTTGAGTTTTTGCGTTCAAAATTGCATAACCATTGACGACAAGCAATACCGTTGTATATTGTCCTACATTACACCACAATTTGAACGCTTTCAGCCAATCAGATTTTTGAATCGAGAGTAGGGTAATAAGAACAATTTTCTACTCAGAAGAAATACGGTTAAGCACAATGTACATGTTCTAACCCTTTTACGCCCGGATTCATTTCTGCTAAACAGACAAATTCTGTGCAAGTTTCATTTTGCAGGGGGTAGCACATGCAAACCAACTTAATTTATATGTTAAACGTACATTGAAATATCTGAAATTAATGTAAAATCGATTCCTTTACCTTTACCTCCCGCATTTACCTCCTGAAATTATAATGTTTTAATTTGTTTGTCAATGGGCTGTATGACTTATCCCGGGGTGAAAGCATTAATCAGCTTCAATCAATCAATGAATGCGAATATCTTTATCTTTCCTGTATGAATCCCAATGCATTAATTTTTACTAAATACACAGTAAAAATCCGCATTTAAGAAACAAAACTTTTTTAAGAACCTTTACCCAAACTTTTTCACCACAGCACAAATTTCTGAAAATTTTTATAATTTGGAAGATACCAAAAAAAATATTAATTTTTGACAAAAAGAATTGAGAAATCAATGGGGTTTAAAATAATCTAAGTTTCTTCACCTTGTAGTCTGACCTCCTTCATTTCAGCATTTTAAAATATTAGGTACCCCAAAATTAAGAACTTTTGTTAGACTGACCTTCAAAACAAAAGGTTCTCGTATGCCGGTTTTTGCTGTATATTACAATATATATATATAGTATATGTTATATTTTCTATCAAATAATTTCATTATTGAATCGATTTGTAAACATTCTTCGCAGTTTTCTTACTTTTCTCACGAAAAAGAATATTTTTATAATTGAAAACTGAAAAAGTATTTTGTAAACAGACTCCATTCATTATTTATGTGTTTTCAAGTGTCTGCAAGGAGTGCTCAAATTTTCACGCAGCTGAGTTTGGGAATATGTTTTCAGCTGTTTAACGTTTTGTTTCCACTGGAAGGAAAATTTGTGACAATTAGATATAATCATTTCCGTTTCTACATGTGCATGTACTGGTATTGAATCTTGCTACATGTATCAAATCTTTCTTTCATCTTTTTATTTTCGTAGGAAAAAAAATGACGACAATTTAGATGCAAATATGATCATTCCCGTTTCTGGACTGCTTGGAACTGGTGTTGAAGACATGAGATTTGCTATTGAGAAAAAAGTATTTGACATCACTGGGAGAAATGTTTTTTCACTTAAAATCGACCCTTCAGGACCAGAACTTAGGTTTGTAAGATTTTTGATATTTTTATACTATTTGGTGATTAATTGGATATTTTACTATTTAACATTTATTTACTACTTTTTTGATAATGTTATTATTTAGTTATGTTGTTTTGCATCTTTTTATAAAGATTCATGAAATATTCATTGTTTTATGAAATTTTCTTCTCTGAATTTTGGTTTGACTATGTTTTAAATGTCCATTTGCTCTCACCAAATGGGCAAACGAGAGCGTAGCACAGTGTTTATTGTTGCTGTGAAGGCGCTATTTTTCCATCTGCCAATCACAGGTCACTGAATAGAAAATCTGTTTAAAATCGGCATAGGCCAATGGACACCCAAAAATCTACAATCTATTTGTGTTTTATTACCGATATTTTGACTGGCTGCTGTTTGACTTATTGTTTCTAATTTTGTTGTGAAGATTATTTTGGATAGAACATTTGTTGGAAACCATATGAAATATCGATATTTGAAGTTTTTTGGTTTAGAAAACGAATTAATTGACTATTTTTATACATACTAACTTATAAGACTAACATACAAGACTAACATACAAGACCAATATTTAAGACTAAAATCTATGACTAACATACAAGATTAACATATAAGACTAACATATAAGACTAACATACAAGACTAATACATAAGACTAATATATGAGACTAATATATGAGACTAACATACAAGACTAACATACAAGACTAGCACATAAGACTAATATATGAGACTAACATACAAGACTAACATACAATACTAATATTCAAGACTAACATATAAGACTAACAGATAAGACTAACATATAAGACTAACTTATAAGACTAACATATAAGACTAACATATAAGACTAGCATACAAGACTAACATATAAGATTAACATATAAGACCAACATATAAGACTAACATACAAGATTAATATTCAAGACTAACATATAAGACTAACACATAAGACTAATATATGAGACTAACATACAAGACTAACATATAAGACTAACACATAAGACTAATATATGAGACTAATATACAAGACTAACATATATTACTAACATACAAGACTAACATATAAGACTAACATATAAGACTAACATACAAGACTAAGAGATTTTTCTGTATGGTTTTTGTTAAATTTTTTTGTTTTACATTTGAGTATTGTAGCGAAAGAATAGTATAAGTTAAAATTTATATACAGTCCAGGATTCTTGGTGATTTTTATTGATAATGCAGTGAATAATATAACGTGAACAAATCAAGTATTGTGAGTTTTATTTTGAGCTGTTAAATAAAACTTGATATAGAGTCAATCACGAATGCCACCGTCTTTGACTGAATTGTTAAACTCAGATTAAATTAATTTGGCTACAATTTTGAAATCATCTTAGAGATCATCATAAGCTTCATTCCAGCTCGATGCAAACTCGACATGTGGCTTTAAAGATAGATTTAACATGGATTTGTCCTGGATTTAATTGATTTCATTTCCCTTGATGCCAGTGTAAAGTTTGAAATAGGCCTAACTGCTGAATTTTATTTTTATGTGTTTTAGTTGGCTTCATCACAATGCAACAATTTTGAGCACAGAAGCTACAGATGATGAAAAACTAGAAGTTCAGGCAATTATGGACAGCTCGACATATGCAAAATGGCAAAAAGGCTCAATAAAACATCATCAGTGACATTGTCTTGAAGTAACGACAGGGTGTCTTTAATAATGATAAATTGTTTACATTATGTTTAAGCAATATACCAATTTGCTGCCAAGTAATACCGCTGAAAAATAAGGTTGCTTTCAATTTCAGGCAAAATTTTAAACTGACTCATTTGTAGAACATCTGAATGGCTTTTGGGAAGAATTACTATAAAGCTTGGTTTTTTAAATTTTATAGAACTATTTTGTTAACTTAGTGTGTTAACTTTGGCAAATGTAATTAGATGTTTTTTGCAATTATAGCAAAAACATTTTCTTGAGTAAGCTGTACAATTGAAAAACAGATATAAGTAATGTTATTTTTTTAATACTGTGGCAAGGCTTTTTTAGAAAGATCAAATAAATGAGTATGTTATAGCTATTATGTTTGAGAGAGTATTTAACGCAGAAAACATTTTCAATCAGGATTCATTAACAACCATTTACATTCATAATACTACTCTCTAAATTTTTCTTGATTTATTGTTTTCATCATTGTTTTTGTTATTTTTGTATATGCATAATTTATATTTTGTGTGGTAAAATGGAGAATTTCATATCAACAAGAAATGGGCTTCAGAGGATGTTCTTATGGCTAAGAGGTGCACGCGATTTAAAAAAAAAACGACTAAATTCCTATCAAACTCTGCCGTAGGAAATAATATAATTCATGAAAATTTCAAAAGCCATGATTCTAAGACCCTAGACACTGTTTACCATTTTAACAAATAAACTATAAAAAATCTAAATTCAAAATTCAAAGTTCCGCATATTACAGTTAATTTGGATTGTACTACCAGGTGAGGTACGCTACGAGCTACACAATGAAAAATGTGCGGCTGATTCGAGTATTAAAGCACCAATTTATCGATAAAACTTAATAAAAAATTATAAAATTTATCGAAATGAGATGAGAAATGAGAAATTACGATGAAAAAGGAAACTATACTGTTAACAATTTATTCCAGTCCATGCTTTGCTTTTCATGAACCTAGTTATTCTACGTATAGGCCTATCGTTATTTAGTCTGTTTGCTTTACTTCAGAAGGTTTTTCATGATTTCTTATGAATTCAAAAGTAGACCAACTCTGTTTTATTCTCTTTTTGTAGCGTTCTCGCGAATCCAAAAGTTGCCTATCATGGCTCCCCGCAGTCAAGGTTGCCTACCATGGCTCTCTGTTCTGTTCTGTGCTTTTGTTTTTAGTTCTCAATATTCTTTGGTGTCAGTCTATTATTTTATGTCGTCCATTCTCATTCTCCGAGGTCTACCCTTCGCTCGTTTTTCTATAAACCCTTCTATGTTGTTAAATAGATTTTGGTTTGAGCTTCTTGTTAGAACCCCTTTAATAATGTAGGTTTTTCTTTTACTTTTTCAAATATTTCTTTATTTATAATTTCATCTATCCGGCTTACTTTCAACGTTCTACGATAGCACCAAGTTTCGAATGTTACGATAGCATCAAGTTACCATAGCATTAGCAAGTTACGATAGCACCAAGTTTCGAATGTTACGATAGCATCAAGTTACGATAGCATTAGCAAGTTACGATAGCATCAAGTTTATCCTTTTTGGTGTTTCTTTGCTAATTACCCATGCTTCACAACCGTACATCAGCAATGACAGAACCCATGTCTTCAGTGATCTTTGATTAGTTTTGATATTCATATTGTCTTTCATGAGTTACTTTAAGTCCCAGAACAATCTTTTTGCTATTGCTATTCTCGTGTTGATTTCTCGCAAGCATGTATTATCTTCTGTAATTAATGTGCAAAGATATATGTATTGCTTTACTTGTTCTTATACTTACCTTTTGATTTCATATTCATATTGGATGTTTATTAAAGGCTGGTTTCCATTTAGCCGTAATTGCCTGCGATATTGCCTGCGGTTTTCGGACTCTTTTAGGTTTTCATTAAAAATTTCTGGTTCTGAGACGTCATAAGTGCCGTGAGAGTTGAATCAAATTCAACTTTTGAGCAGCCTCAGAGCACACGCCGCATGCATCCCCAGTCGCATCAGACAGCCGCAGTCATCACAAGGAATGTGCTTCCAATAATAAAGTTTTCTGGCAATCGCAGGCGATATCACAGGCAGTTATTGCTAAATGGAAACCAGCGTAATGGTACCACAACCTTAGTCTTTTTCGCATTCAATTACATGCCATAATCTATACAGCTTTCATTTATCTTGTCGATCATTATCTGTAAATCATCTTCTATGCTACCAAGTAACATTGTGTTGTCTGCAATACAATAGACCAATGGAAGCAGTATTTGTATGAATGAAGAACAAAGCATAAACTGTTGTGGAGAAAATCTGAATTTCTTCACAATTCTTTATTTCAGTGACCAAACGATAACCTGTTTTACTTTAAGTGCTTTCAGCTTAAATGTTCGCTACATCTATACAGCTTTCAATACATCTATACAGTTTAAGTATTATTTTATACTTATCGAGCGTGTAAACTTTTTGTACTCTCCCGGTATATAATACGGTTTTTCTTTGTCCTCAGGTTAAATTGTACAATACCTGTTTGCCGTTTTGTCTGTGTATCGTTATCATTATGATCATCAACTAATTGCTCTTATCAGTGGACAACAGCAAGCTCCAATAATTACCAAAACCCATGCAATGATCCCCAAGATTATCAATTTATCAATCAGGCCAGAAATCGCTGCCATTTTGCCTGCAATTCCTGGCAGTGCAAACAACTGATAATTTATGACAAGAAATGCAGGCGTAAGAATTAATAGTGAATAAATTATGCCAAAAAATATAGATGCACATCCACGAAGAGGAACCATTGAGCATTCTTTCGTGTAGCTCCAACGAAAAAACACATTAAGTCCACGCCACATAACTGTAATGCTGATGATACATAACGAGAGAGCGAGAACGGTAGCACTCGAAGATAGACTGTTTTTTAATTGTTTCGCTTCAATACATTGATAATCCACTGCGCACAGTAAACATGTTAGTCCATTTGTACCACTGCGTGTCACGAACACGACAATTGCCATTACAGATAATGGCATATCGTGTACGAGATTTTCTATAAATCCGAATTTGTAACGAATTAAGTTTCCCATTCTTGTTCCAATAGTTTCAGGGTATTTGCTGTCTTTGCTTGTGCGAATTAAAAATAAAACCCACATTGATAACTGGATCAACACAATTAAAATAGACCCTGCCACGAAAAATCCAAAGATATATGTCATTCCTTGAAAATGTTTGATTTTGCTTGCAATGTCATCAGGTTTCCATATTTTGTTCGTACAATAACCTACTGATTTTGTCACATTGATTTGTTGCTTTTGACTTCTTTCTGGTAATGACACATTAAGTTTCATTTTGAAGTTCAGTGCGTCGATGAAAAATGCAATTTGTGTGCCATACCTGATTACAGTAAACAGAAAATGAAGGAAGAACTCCATGAAAATTTTCTTCACTTGCTGTTTGGCTTCTTTATCCTTCTTGTCTTTCACTGATCGAATCGCCATGTCTCTTAAATAAGTAATATATATGAATGTATGTGTAATTTCGCCACTAAAAATTTACGTTATAGTTAAAATCTAATTTAAAGGTATAAAATATTTACAAACATTTTAACTATCGAAAGCATTGGTTAATAAATAGATAAATACAGTTTTTAAGATATCTCAAGCCCCTAACTAGAGTGGCAGGGATAACATCAGAAAGGTTGAGGTGACTTTAATTCTGTGATGGTCCCTTTTAGACGTGTTTAATATAAAGAGTTAAACTCGAAGCTAAACACTACACAGTTAGCAGGGTATTGGAATATGAACACAGTTGTTGTTTTTATAATTGTTGCGTTTTCGGAATGCAACAATCTAGGTCAATGATTATGGGAACTGAACTATTTTTACCTCAACTATTCATCCTCAAATTTACAAATAATCGAGTCAACTTGAGATGCCCATTGAGTCTATTAAAAAATATTCCAAGATGGAGAAATTTAGAAATAATAGTATAATTATGCTTGAAATTATTCAATTAATTTAACAGTTACGATTGAAGTAATTTTCAGTAGAAAACCTCTTAATATGATATGTTATTGCTGTTTAGAGTTTATTTCCATGATAATTTCTCATCACTTTCAACAGTTCCGCTTCCACAATCTTTTAAAATAACCAACAAATTATGGAAACCATAAACATTAATTTGACCGATGCTACATAACGTATTAAAATTCCTTGACATGCTTTTGTTGCTCATGACCTTGAGTGCTTTAATGACTCATTGTTTTGGTGGCAAAGCAAGAAATGATATACGCAAAGCTTTTTTCACAAGGGTGGTCAGCCTGAGGGTTTTTTATTAAATCTCAACTGTATCATTATTATTTGCGCTTTCCAGTAACCAAACACATATTTTCTGGACTCGCCGTTTCATTCTGCACAGAATGATCTGTACATGCTCTGGATTTTTATCTAAAAACTGATTGTATAAAATTAATTTTCATAAAGAGGTATACAGCAACCTAAAGTTAAGCTTTTGCTTTTACAAATCGATTATATTATAACTCACCAATGTGTAAGATTATTCCTTCTTTTGTTTTGTAGTTTGTTGAAGTAGCTTTGTAAAATTCAAACTTGCCCTTATTGCGTTACAGCAGGTCAGTTAATATCTCAATTGAATCTCAAATACAAAATAACTTTATGTCATTAACTCATTCAATTCAGTGCAATGCTCAATGCGAGTTTGGTGACTAATTCATGATGACCTGTTATTGAAAATACAACCACCAAACACAATGTTCTCGAACATATTTTGTCCCAGCTTAAGATTAAGGATCATTTACAGCTGAATTTTGTGAATGGCTAAAGGAGCTGCATCTGCATCGATGTTTAGTGTAGATGGAGGATCTTCCATTAGTGGAAGAGTCTGATGCTCACGCACGTTAAATGTACTGGATTTGTAATTGTGGGTTGGTGGTGGTGGTGGTGGTGGTAGTGGGGTGGTAATGGTAATGGTGTGGTTCTTCTGGGGCATCCACTGATTCTATTTTCATGCTTGAGTGTATCGTTCAGCGCAGCGGCTGCCTCTCCAAAGGAAGGGAATCTTTTGGATATCAAGCCTAGACCCGTATATGCTTCCCTAGATATTTAAAACCTATCTGTCTGTTGTGTTACGTAGCATATCTTCGTGGTGATCATGGGCATCGTTACCCGAAAGACGTAACAGTACTGTCACCTATACGTCGACTGATAATTGGCTGATAGCCTTCAACTGGAGCTTGATGGGTATCGGTTCAGGTCTCTTGAGTTGATGCCAAGACTGTGTACCAACTGAAGTCCGATTAAAGGGCTTTGGCAACCGGCATCTAGTCTGGCTGTCCATGTAGCACTCTTGTGGTACTGAGGAGGTGGCCTGCCCTGCCAAAGTGCATGTAGTTGTGATGCCTTTCCGGATTTGGAAGTGAAGATGTTGTGATCTAGGAGTATTGGTTCTGTGCCACAGAGAAAATCATATACCATGCTATGGCTGTTTGGTTGTTTTAGGTTTCATTTTTTGGTAAAATGCTTTTGCAAAATGGACATATGATCTCAAAATGGACATGTGACTGATCTTCAGGCTTACTGTTGCTGGTACCCACTGCTGTGCTCCCTTGACATTCCTTATATAATGTGATAGAGAATGTGCACCCTTTGTCCCCATCCTTTGCATCCACTAACTGTAATACATCTTCTAAGGACATGTTTTGATTCTCATGTACTAGGATATCTTGACGAATTTCAGGGTCTTCCAGTCCACAAATCGGTGTGTCACGTATCATTTTCCCGTAAAGTTGATAGCATCATTGCACGAGGTGCACTTCACAGTGAATTTACTGATGTCTGCCTGTCTTCTTAATCTTGTAGCGAAGTTTTGTACCCCTTAATCGCGATCCTGGTGCATGGCCTGCAGGATGACCATCGACACACCTTAGTGTTTTCTCCTTGGACACCTAGACGTCAAATGGCGGTCAGGATGGAATTTTCATCCCTGGTGCTGATGTTCTTGTCACTTTGGTGAAGATCTCGGCGGAGTGTTTCTTCGCAGCATTCAAGGAGTTGAACGTTAGCATCAGTGCCTGATATCTTTGTAGCTGTTTTATAATCAACCCATCTTCTGAGGAAGTATTCCCAGTCTTTACTAGAGCTTAAAGTGAGATTTTTGGACGACTCACTGATTCTGGTTTAACGACTGCTGCAGCTCTTGGTGGTGCCATGTGCGTTGATGCATAAATGGAAAAAGAGCGATCCTTAGTTTCAGTAACATCTTCAACATCAGCAGTGATAAATGGACAATCCTTGATTGGGCAAGCAGTAGTTGGCGTTGTGTTGATATACCTGTACCTCGTATAGGCAGTGGATACAGAGCTACACACAAGATAGCTTCCGTAACAAAAGATTAAATAGTACAATACTTATCTTAACTGTTTGTGTAGCTCTTTGAGTTCCTGATGATCCCCAGGCGTAAATGAACGGATGTGAGCTGTGAAGAACAGTTGACAATCTTCAGAATGGATGTTGTTGCACCGTCATCGCGTCCGCAACCCACACGTTGTCGATACCAGGGAATAATAATTCATTACTATCTGATTGATACGCAAACTTCTTCGGACAGTTTTGTGAAAGCAGCTCAAATTAAATCATTGAAAGGTGTTATCGATATGATTGCCGATCATAAACTGAAAAGGTAGAAATTAGAAAACATTAGAAATATTCTGAACCAATCTTTTGGAACTGTACTATTAATTTTTTTTTGTAGAATACAGAACCTATACACGGTAATGAGCAAAACATAGTAAATTTGGAAGACCTCAGAGCATAGTAAATTTACTACTTCTGCTCAGAGCCTATCTAGCTTGTGTTGGTTAAAATTATTTTGATTAGTAACGTTCATATTTTAGTTTTTAGTCTTCCTGGTTAGAATAGTTCGCAGTCAACTTTGCCAAATCGAGAAAATGATTTCTTTCAGTTTTCATTGAAAGATTTATGTTTAAAAATTGATTTTAAATGATAATAATAATACTACAACCAATACCTTTAGGTCTATTGGCAAAACGTTATTTTGAATACTTTAAACAGTAATACAGGAAATACAATCTACAATAATATGAAGCTGAAAGTATATCCTCTATTCCTCTTCGTATGTTTAGTGGATTGGAGTTATTACTTAAATCCTTCAAAGAATGCATGGGTGGTTGGCGATGCTAGAGAATTATTTGACAACATTTTTAAAACGTTTTTCTATACTCAACTGCTGTGATAGACTCCGGTCACATTGATGCGTTTTTAATTCAGGCCTGGAACTGAGTTTTCATCTTTAAGCATGCGCAGAACTCATGAAGCCATGTGGGATGTCTGGTTAACATCTTCTCCTCACATGGCTGCTGTTCCTTGCATACCATCTTCTTGAGGTAAGTATTTGAATTACATTTAACTTGGAAGATTGTTTTTAAATCCAAACTGTTTCCAAATAAAAATGTTGGTACTGGAACGCATTTTTTGATTATATTTTAAAATTAAGTACAGGTTTTGGCAGCATTTCATTAAACTGAAAATTATAGTAAGTCGGAAAAATATATATTTTTTTTGAACAAATTATCACGCTCAATTTTAAAAGCTGATGCATTTACTATTGAAATTGAAGTTATGTGGTAAATGTATGACAGACTGTGCATATTATATGCAAACAAATAAAGAACTGACTGAATAAAGAATTTCATGATAAATCTAAATTGTTGCTGGAAATAAATAATATAAAAAAAACGATTAAACACTCACACTAGGCCTTCACAAATCAATGGGATGGACATGTGATCGTGCTCTGACATAAAGTTTTTTCTATCGTAGTGGACATGTCTAAAGGAGGGTTTGGAAAGGGTCACTCAGATTCTGAACAAACATTTGATATCTATGTTGCCAGAATTCCTCCAGAGTACGATGAGGTAAGATGAGAAACCCATAAAATTTGTGTACTTTGGTGTAAAAATGTTGCTGTTTGAACCATATAGTCACTCATGTTTAAACTGTGCAGAAAGCACACTTTGTCAGATTCAAAGAATTCAAAAATCAGTCAACTGCCTGCAAGCATTTTGGCATCACATTCATCCCTACCTAGTTGTTTGGTCAAGGTTTGCAAAACATATATGTTTGTTGCACGATAATGTTGTGTACTTGGCATTTATTCTCCATCTGGATAAATCTCCAAAAAAGTAAATTACAAAAATTCTTTCCCTTAAGAAAATACTAAACTCTGTAGTATTGTAGTAGCAGGTATGGAGAGATAATACTGCCACATAAAAAGAGTTATTGAGAGGAACATACATTCAGTTGATTTCAAACCCTATAAGCATAGAGCAGTACTGATCTCTGCACACTTTCTCCCAATCACGCTTTTGGTTGAATGCATAAAATGTCCCAGGGATGACCTTATCTGCCCTGTTTTCCTGAATAGACAATTGGGCAGCAAACTACACTACATTTATAAATTTTTAGCACCCAAGCCAGTTGAGGCCAGAGAAAACTTTTTCAGATGCTTTCAGATAAAACCTGTTGCTATTAAAATTCTGAACCAACCCCAAATTAGCCAAATTCTTGAGCCACTTGCACAATAATTCTGATTGTCATTTTTGAAGAGCCATTGCACTAGTTGTTTCAATGCATGTTGTATTTTTTATTGTTTGAAAATAGTGAGTTTCTGTGACAATTTTTATTTTTCATCTATATTGTTTAAGCCATTATAAGATTTGAACCCATTTTCTTTCTATAAGGCATTCTTTTAGCTTATGTAGGGATGAATTCTTAATTAGCTATAACTTTGTCTGATTTATATTTATTTATTTGATTATCTAAAATATTGTTTCCTTGACCAAATTTGACTGTTCTGTCTTTGTCACATTGCTTATTTTTTGTTCATTTGCTGCTGAGGTGCTGCACAAATAAAGGCTGCTTCACACCAAATATTTTTTTGAAATTTGCCTCTGGATCCAGTTTGGGCACATGTCACATATTTTATTTAAAAATTAAAATTTTATTTAAAACAAAGATAAGGATGAATCTTCAGCATTTTTCCAGTGAGATTTCACTGGAATTAATCTTTTTTTATCCATTTTGGCTAAAATGTGACTTTTTTATCAAAGGCTGAGTTAAGAAATATTTTTGGACAAATTGGATCAATAAAAGGAGTGAGCGTTAAACCTGGAAAAGGGGAACATAAACAGAATTATGCGTGAGTAAATAATAAATAAATAAATTAATTCACTTAATTAATTCACAGTCATTGTTTGTTTCATGCCATGCCATCAGTATTAATACTGTTGACTTTGAATTACATGGCTTGGCTCTCCTTAATTTTTCTCGTTTTTCAGTTTTATAGTTGCATATATATAATCATTGAGACACATTATACATATACCGGGTATCCCAAAAATGGCTATGGATTTCATTGAGTCTACCAGCATCAAGTAGAAAGTAGAGCAGCACCAGCATTGATGATATACCAGTATCAATTAGAAATTCCCCTTCGAAAAAATTCATTCAAAATAAGCCTCAAATCGTAATTGCAAAATTTGCTATGAATTCTATTTAACTGCCCAAAAGCTACTTTTAGATCTAGATTAAAAAATTATTTATTTGACCTGTGAAATACAATTGGATTTGTAATGTTTCTCAACCTAAAACTGGATATTTCATAATCCATTTCAAATTTTGATGTCACTAAAACTGCCAATTATTTTGATTGAAATAATAAGATCTTAAGATAGGGGGGCCTCTCTTGCTAGTCTACCTACTTAGAGAGCTCCTCCTCTGAATTATTATACTACAGCACACAGATTATACTTGTATTAATTCTTCTATTGTTATTATATTCTTTTAAAATTACATATTAATATCATTGTATATTTTGTGTATCATTGTATTAATTTTCTGTGTGTAGTAGTGGAATATAAAGAATTAAATGAACTGAAATGAAAAAACTCATGTGTGGATACAGTCTAACAATAAAGATATTACCTAAAATGCTACAAAATGTTTTTGCTGTTACTCATTGATAGTGAACTTAAGCAAAAGTACATTGCTTGACATTTCTGGTGCCTTGTAACTTGAGCTATTAAATTTCAAGGTTGAATTTGTGTGTCACCAGAGATTTTGCAGAACGGCCTAAATCAGTAGCCTTTTTTGGGCACCCGGTACAGTTAACATCATGAAACATTTGTTGAAAAACTTTGTTAGTTCTAGTTTTTAGAAGATGAAAAAGACTTTTATTTCAAATTAGATTCATCAAATATTCATCAGAAGATGATGCTTTGGCAGCTGTGAAATACATGCATAACAGTAATCTGGGATCAAGTAAAATTCTGGTAATGTTTTACCATACATTTTGACAATATTTATTTAAAGATAACTTTGATCAAAAATTTGATTGCTTCTTGTGTCAAACTTCATTTATCTTATAAGATTTTGATAAAGCAGATAATTTTAAAGACATGCGCTGCAACAAACAAAAATATGTAGACTGAGTTAACAACAAAAATCTTGTTCATTTTTGGTAGCTAACTGCAGGTCAAAAAGTTTAAAATCTAACTTCATCCAATGGTAGGCAATTTGATTAGCTAATGATTTTGTTTCAGTTTTTTGGTGATATTTGAAGCCCAGTTTAATTGTTTTAAATTTTCAGGTAAACTACAGAAAGAAGGAAGGATCAACAAGGTATACTACAGTTCTGTTTATTTCCAGCTGAACTTTACATTTATATGAAATATATACAATACTTAAAAGTTTCTATACCACTGAATTAAATGTATCATTATGCAACTGAATTAAAAATTTACAATATATTTTCTAAAAACAAAAACAGATAAAGGATAAAATATTACAGACTTTTATAATTTAATTATAATAGTATAAAATTACATCTAAATTTATTATGAAACCACATACCCTAAACTAGAGTGGCAGGGATAGCATTAAAAGATCAAAATACCTTGATTCCATAATGGTCCCCTTAGGCATTTTGTGGTGAGAGAAAACATTTTTTTTCTTTAAAAAAGGAAGATATTCATTTTTTTTTCAGAAGAAAGGTAAACCTATTTTAATTGATGAATGGAGGGATCATTTTCCCTTTTCCGTATATTTAACATGTATATATATGTTAACCAGAAATATGTTAAACTGACTACAGTCTGATATTTATCATGTAATAACCATTTTTAGATGATTTAAAACTAAACCAAATTTTATTTTCTAGCTATGACTGCTTCGCTGAAATTTTTTTTATTCTCCTTTTAATTATTTTGTTTGACTGCCATTTTAGTGGAAGTGATGTTAGTAATGGTGGCTTTGGTGGATTTAACTCATCATCAAATGGAGGCAGTGGGTCTAGAGGAGGGGCATCTACTCGCGGAGGTTCATCCCGTGGTAGTTTTCCTCGTGGACGAGGCGGTGGAGGATTTGGGAGTACAGGGTTTGTGACAAATGGTGGTTCTGAAACTTCTGGTGGTTATGGATGGGATGATGATGTTACTGGTGAGTGTTTTCAATCTTGACCATTGAGTTATTGTTTTTAGGGAAAGTTTAAATTGAATGAATGTTTTCAATGTTTCTTTATTTTAAATTATGATTTGTTCTTTTATTCCAGACTGAGATTACTTTATGGTGTGTATGGAATATATTCCTCCCAAATTTTTGATGGAAACAATGGTTAAACATAGATGTATTATTTGACATTACACACATACACACAGCATAAAAATCAGTCTGGATTTTATTGTTTTTTTTAAAGTGGTGTCATTTCGTTTTTCTTCCAGTATCAGATGCTGATAAGGCTCCATCACCAATATGGAGTGCTGAAAAAACAGTTGAGGTAACATTTCTATATAAACTATATATATAAATTTATTTTTATTTATATATATATATATTTTTTATTTTATTAATAATTTGTTTATATCTATATACATATATACATTATGTGATATTTTCAAATTCAAGTGGTATTAAGTTTCACAAAACATTTCCCCATGTCTGATTAAATGTAACCCCCAAGTTGATATTGATTCAAGTGTAAAGTATTTATTGATATTGATATTAGACAATGGCTAAATTATAAGTCAACAGTTTGATCTCAAAGTAACTTTGTTTGAATTTGTTGATCTACTCATTTGAGAATGAAAAAGATCCAAAATCTTGGAAACTACATATTTGCAGCTTTTAAATTGAGTTGTAAATTACTTAACAGTCCTGCAGCTGCTATTGCCAGAGCCAAACTTAATCTAACCTAAATTTTGTTGCTTTTTTAAACAATTAATTAGTTGTAAGTCAGTTGAAAACTCTTTTTGAGATATAAACTCCAAAAATATGTTATATATATACTTGGAGAAACGAAAACTTTTGCCAAAATATTATAAAAAAACAGAAAACAAGAATCAGAGTAATCTTCCCATTTAAAGGTAGACTACCAAAATTACTCCAAAAGCGCATTAGCAACTCATCCAGGAGATCAGGAAAGTTTCCAGGACAACATCTAAAGCTCTGCAGACCTCGTTTGTCTCAGTTAAGGTCCGTGTTCATGTCTCCGCAAGAAGAGAGAGTGACTGGATGTCAGTGGAGGCCATTGGAGAGTTTCAAAGTGGAAACCAAACAGATCTCAAAGGTCTGTGTCACATTTGGCAAAAAGAAGTTGATGATCCCCAACAATTCAAACCAAGAACATCATACCATCTCCAGGATCT
>JAYJMH010068524.1:0-11361 GCA_036873815.1 Phacellophora camtschatica | reverse complement strand
CTGCTCTAGTGCATGGTTTAGTGCATTATCAGCTACTCAAATAAAACAATTGCAAAGACAGCAGAATATTATCATTCGAATGATCATCGGTCTTGATCATCATGAAAGAATAACTAATTCCCACCTAGCAAACTTAAATTGGCTGTATGTGAAGGAGCAGCTGGTGTTTAACCAACTCAAATTAATTTTTAAGCTAAGACAAGAAGGACCAGAGGCTAAAACGTTTCTCCCAGTTATATAAAACAACAATCAAATGACTACAAGAGCAAAAAGTAGAGCAGATTTTCAAGTTGAAATGGTAACAACAGAACAGCAAAAAACATTTCAGCAATCAGCTATAAAAACATGGAACAAACTGCCAGCTAGCATTAAGGAAATAAACACCATGACACAATTTAAGAAAACTTTAAAATCTCTTTTAATCAACGACAGAAACAATCCATTTTATCTCATCAAATAAGGACAGTATATCTAACATTTTAAGTGTATTTTATCAAAGGTTGTAATATTTATTCCTATTTATTAAATTTGTCCCCTTGTTTTAAGCTGGACCACTATTTATAGCAATCTTAATGATTGTACAGTGTTATCCAGGTTAAGTAATTATATACATACATACATACATACAAGTTCAAGCTATCTTTCCAAAAAACTTCACTCATAATCATAATCATCAATAATCACTATTTTCGTAATCATAACACTCAATGATCATAATTATAATCACTATTTCCACTCATAATCATGATGATACAAACGACGTTATAACAAAATTAACGGTATTAAATATTTACTTAAATATCTTACCCATTTTCTCAATATAAAAAACTTAATCAGTGAAACATTTTGTGCGACAAAAAGACAGTTTCAAAAGCCTTCAGTAACAAAATAAGATCGGCTATCAATCATAAAATATTTATTTCATATCACGTACCTTTAGACGCTTTCCGTCATAGCAGTCCCAAGTCAATCCTGAAAAACACAAGAAATGCAAATGTAAATGTTGATAAAATTCCAATAAAAACAATTGCAAAAGCCTTTTAGGAGCAGAATAACGTTAAACGCTTCAAATGGTTGATTTCATTCAACAAAACTTGGAAATTCAAATTCATGACAATTTAAATGAGCAATCAAACATCATGCATGATGTAATGTCTTGAATAAGCCCTCCCCTCTAGAAGAAGCACCCACCCATTGCAGGTAAAATGTAATAAGCGCCATTGATAAATCATTTAGAGAACAAGAGAAACGAACTACAACTTTTAATCAATTTCGTAGATCTTGTTGATTTTATCGAAGTTTTTTTTTTTTTTTTAACTAAACAAGCAACACCTTCAAATATGCGCCCATCTAACTGTGCAAGAAATTAGTCAGCGAAATTAGAAAAAATCGTCTGGGCGTTGAGGCATTGCGGTATTATAAGACAATGTTTTTCACAAACATTTCAGGAGTAAGTCGCAAAGGTATCGTTTTTAACAATGGTATCAGGGTATGTTAGACACTTTAATATTAGATGTAATTCACAACAATATTTAAATGTTAATTGCAAATGCATGCACATTTAAATGAACAATAAAAGCTTGTCACTTGCAGCGAATTTATTTTTATTTTAAATGCATTTCGTTTTCTTCAACATTGCAAACAGACTTGCAAGAAGTCTTGTTCATTGTTTTGTCAGTACTGGTTCATTCCTTAGCTAGTTATACTCCTTCAAAATTCCAAAAGAGAGCAGCTGTAGTAAAAATGTGTTCGCTTTTACGCGGTTTTATCAAAATTAATTGTTTCAATTTTGAGAAAAAGAAACATTTTAGAAAAAAAAACTTTCTCGAAAAATTGCAATTTTTTGAAAAATACAGCTGTACTTGCAAAAAAATGGAATATAAAAATAAATCAGTTGTTAAAAAAAATATAAGACAAATATATAACAAATCGCCAGTCTTTGATGCATTCATTTAAAACACTATTCCTTCTATATAGAGATGCCCACCCTAACACTTCTCATTTCCTGGCAATTCCATATTCAAACACTCAGTCAAGTCAGCATTGACAATTAAACAAAACAAGACGTTAAGCAAGTCTATGTTGGAAAATCCCTTCTCTTTGACCATAAACAAACTAACGTAAGCAGTCTATGATATGACAGAAAAGAAATTGTAAAGCAAACACACACCTATAAGACGAAGGCAGAGAATACATTGTGGTGTTGTCCATTTAATGTCATATGTGTCTGACGCAGTAAACATGTAGCCAATTATCAAGTATAACTACGAAAAGAAATGATGATCACAAAAATCTAATCAACCATTGAATAAATTAACTGATTAGCTTGTTCTGTTTGTTTCACATTTATGTATATTTGCCATTTCTTTGTAAGTTACACTCTGATGAAGACACCAGTCAGAAAGGCCTCAGTGTGCTATGAAATTTCCATTTGTTTGCCTCCGCTCTCATAATACAAATATATGTGCACACATATATACAACTCAGTTCAGTAACATAACAAAAAGGTAACCATACTGGACATACTCTACGCTATGCTAAAAGCTGCTCTTCTGGGTGCCCCTAAAATTATCTCCGTAGGGCTGTACCTCAAAATCTGTGAGGCTAGAAATTTCATATTGTACAGTGAAACCTCCATTTAACGGACATCACTGGGATGAAAATTTCTGTCCATTGTTGATCCATTGATTGGAGATTTAGTTAATAGAGATTTTACCATTCCGGAAATTCAGGACAAGGGCATGTGTCTGTGCCGTTGTTGTGATATGTCCGTTGTAGGGATATGTCCGTTAATAGAGATTTCACCGTACTCAAAATGATGTCCAATGGGCAGACTTAAAGCTTGGGATATCCTCTAGTCATCTGCAACCATAGTTACATGTACAAAACTGCAAAGTGAAATACCCCTCATCCTTGAGCCTTTAACTCAATTTAAAGGAAACACCATTCAATTTTAGTCAACGTTTTCCCATTAAAACAACCTGCTTACTCCTATATCGACTTGGGGAGTTTTATCAGTAAATCTTTTCAAATTTTAAACACTTAAAAGTGCCATTAAATCAAACAGGTAATTTTAATGTGAAAAGATGGATTGAAAGAAAAAGTTGACAAATTAGGGCAATTTTAATTTCAAGTTTAGGATAGGTAAAAAACGTAGTTGCAGATGACTGGGTCGGGAACAGAGAGGAGGAGGGAGGGACTTGATAAGGGGTTGGAAACAAGGACTATATATAAAAGAAGCTGCCCTTTTTCAAGACAATGTTTGTGATTGCTTGTTTTATTTGGTCTCTTTTTCATACCTCCTGCATCTGCCTCTGCTATCCAAGAAATTTGCCCGTTATGCAGGTTTTATTACCAATACAAATTTGCATAAAATTTTCAAGCAACTAACAATATTTGATTACTTACCATATGAAATGAGAAGAGAATTAAGACTGAAATTTTAGTTCCTCCAATTAATGTCAGGACAACATATGTGACAAGAACAGATATGAGTGGGTAGATGAAATCTGGCCCTGTAATATGAACAAGAAAATTGCCTTAAAGACAGCTGATATGTAAAATTAAGTTACATGGTTTGAGACAAACAAAGCTTTTTTAATACTCAACAAAAGAAACAAATTTTATGTGAGAAATACCAAAAAATATCAAGAACAACCAACATGTTAAAGGTTTCTTCTGACCTCAATAAATGACAGCCATCAAACGCTAGTAAAGATCTTTTAAACACTCACCAAACCCAAAATAAAGGATGAGCAGTCCAGAAACAGTGAAGTATAAATTCTAAAAAAAAACAGATTACAAATATTCTACTGTATGTCCCAAAGAGAATACAAATTTACGAAATGAACAATGTAAGCTCACAAGTTTAGGAACAGGTAAATACAGCCTTGACCCTGACTAGCTAACTTAACTTAAGGACAGCTGATATAGCTCACCCATAACAAATGAAGCGCTGAAACCCAAATTTTTTTTTGCAACAAAACAAGAGCTTCAAGTGTGACAGATTATTGTGTTTCAAGCATGACAACAAATTCCAAATTTAAGAAATGTTGACTACAACAATTCTCTTTAATTCTTTTTCAGTAACAGTGTACTTTTTGATATTCTTTTTGTCAGTGATCTATTCTCCCTGTAATAAAGATTGCTATAATAACCATCACCCCTCTCTAATCACCATTCCATTTTTCCAAAATGTATAAATAAGCACCCACTTTCTAATAAGATTGTACTTCTAACTTCTAATTTAATGTTAATTAAAATATTAATGTATGTTTACATTAACAAAATAATGAATGGAAAACATTGTTGAAAGTTTTGAATATATTTTTATATAAGTGCCCACTCTTCATTTACCACCCTTCTCTAAATAGTACCTAGGGTATTTTCAGAAAAGGTTTTCAAGTGCCCTAAGAAAAAATACAGAATATCAAAAAATATATCTATATCTTTCTTGATTCTCCAACAATTTGTTTTATCTTCTTCAGTTACAAAGTTACAAAATAGTAAAAATATTTTTAAAATAGGAACTAGAAGAAAATCTGTCATATAATACAAAATTCTACTAATTTCTTGATGGAAAAACGGAATTTGCAATCCTTGCCAGAGCTAAAAGTGACCAGAATGGCAGATTTCCACTACATGTAACACAACAATGGTTTTCCAATTCTTCTTTTATGAACCTCCAATATTACCGGTATGCTTCAAATTAAGTTTCTTGCATATATCACTTCATTTGTCAAATTGAGGAGAACTAACAAATTTGAAAGCACTTTTGTTGAATGTGTTGTGAGGAAGGAATATCTTAAAAAACATAACCCACCTTTACTAAAGAGTTTCTTTTTGAAATCATAGCATGGTAGACAATAGATAGTGGATAGCCTAGAACAGAATAACAGCAAAATGTTTATATTGTAAATGCAAGATATTGCATAATGAAGAACTGTTTCATGCAGGTCTTTCAATGAAAGGCCCTTGATCGATTCCAAGTGCTTGAGCACTCCCAAGAAACCCACGCTTTATACTTACTATGACATGACATTAATATGGAGTTGTGTGTTGAAGCCAAGCTAGCTTGATCTAATGATGATGATGTGTGTTGAATCCTATTCTTATTGGGTTTATTAAATCTGTAAAGATTCATATTACTTACCTAAACGAAAATTGTCTAAGTAAGGTCACTGTACCCTTTCAAGTAACAACATCACCCAATAATTGATTGATTGAAAAATTTTATGAAGTGACATCCCACTTTTCATTGCTAATATGAAGAGTTTGAGGCCATATTATTGTGAAAAAAGTCAGCCAAAGATCTGTTTGATTGACAAAATAGTGAAATAATTTCTTGAAAAGATAAAGCAAGTGGCTGCTGACAAGCTGTGTGTGGTTGTTTTCAGTGCGCCTAGCTGCATGCTGGACAAGAGTTCCTATCTGCTGAATGTATCAAGTGCATGCACAAGATTTTTTCAAAATTATTCCATATGCGCCAATGTTGAGTGATTTCTGTTATTTTGAATCATGAAAACAATGAGAAAATTAGATCTGCACACAGGCATGCCAAAATTTTTGTGTGATTAGCTATTAATCATTTTGGTTTGAATCATAAACAACGAGGTTTGGTAATAAATAATAGGCCTTTTACAATACAGTATATAATCATCGTTATTAACCTAACAATTGTTAATCAAATTTTCTTGATTTGAAATCATTTTTGGGACACCCTAAACATTTTCATGGCCTTTCTCTACCAAATAAAAGCAAGTACTAGATAGACAAATGCTGCCATCGACCCATCGATTTCAAGGTCCAGGTAAAGTAAAAGCATGCTTGTCCGTGTTGGTGTTTGTTGTGTATCTTGCGGTCTGTGTCATGTATGTTGTGTTGTGTGAGGGCCTGTGAAATCTCAATCTCATTCTCACATCTTATGTCAACTCCAAAACTCACTCAAGAGAAAATCTAACTCACCAATTAACAAAGAAATAAGAAATCTCAGTCCTGCTTCAGAAGTGCCCAGCGATTTAGCAATGCCATCAATCCTGATGAACTCAAAACCACCTTTGCCGCCTTGACTGGTACCCTCCATTTCGACTCTGCTCTTCTGTTGTGTGGCAAATAGCAATAACGTGCACTGGTATGTTCCGTTGTTCAGGTTTTCACAGCTGTGGAAAACTTAGTAAATTGCAACTACAACAACTTTAATGTTGCAAAGTCAGCAGCTTTCTGGGGCTTTAGGCCTAAATTATTTTCTCTGTTGACTAAAATTTCATTCAAATATTCTCAACAAATTGCAATAATATTTTAATGTTTTAATTACAATTAAGTTATATAGCATTACGAATTAATCAACTAAATAACAATTCAACGAATAGATATACAACAATAAAACAGGCTGAGGGACATAACTCAGAGAGAGTTTTCCAGCCATTCTGAACCATCGTTTTTATTGAAATGATACAAAAGTGAAAAATAAGAAAAAATAATGTTATACCTTGTAATACCAACTCAGGTTATTTCCGATTGTTTTTGCAGTGCCACCGCAGAGCCTGCGCTTTTATGCTACTTCTTTGTATATTATGTGGGTTATAGTTATAGGTTATGTGGGTTATGGGTTATGTGGGTTATGGGTTGTGATTTGTGCAATCGTACGTGTGTTTGTAAATAAGCAAACCACTCTCTATCTGACTCTTCAGCCGATTGTCCCATGAAGAGCATTTAGGGCTTATAATCAGTATGCTCCGTCACTTATGGGTGCCCCCTCATTTCTGGGTCCAGAAATGATGTAGATGGAGAGTGGTGTATGTTTGGTGTTTGTTTTTCGTTTTGAATTTCTTAAAAATGTTGTTCGCGTTATTAGGTCTCCAATGTTTTTATGTCGTTGTAATGCTAAGAAAGGTGGATTTTTCCACAAATTTGTGAGGGTGTTATCTTTAGTTATTATGTGCCAGTTTTCTTTGAGTATCCTTTGGATCTTGATTGTTCGGTTGTCAAAGGGAATTAGGAATTATGAAAGGGAGGGTGTTGTTTTTTTGGTTTTGTTTTGGTTGTTGTGTATCTTTATTTAGTACATCTGTCTGTGAGAATTTTGAAACTCTTTGGAATTGTGCGTCGATTTGTTTGGGGTGGTAGCCCCTCATTATGAGATCCTGTTTCAACTTGTTCAATTTTTCCAGTAGTTCAGTGTCTTTAGTTATAACTCTTCTGTATCTGAGAGCCTGGCTGTAGATAACCCCTGTTTTGCAGCTCCATGGGTGGAAGGACTTATCATGTAGAAACTAGTGTAAATTCAGAATTAATTGAATCAGATCATAAGTCCCGTTTGAAGTTGATATAAATTATGAAAACAATAGGGTGAAGGGCAGAGACTCATTTCAATTTATAATAATGATTTGCTTCACTATTTACTTACAGAAGCGTCGTCATATAACTAAATGCATTAGCATAGCAAAAAGAAAAAAAAATAAACGTATTGTTACTAAACTTCGTCATATAACTAAACTTACTAGCATAGCATTAAAGGAAAATTATTACAACAGCAAAAGCAACAAAACTAAACGCGAGTGTGTTGGGAAGGAAAGATAGTCCACATGGGTTTATAGATCCCAGGCTCCCGATTGATCACATGATTATCATTCATTTGCTTGCTCTTTTCTTTTCATCCTTTGTATGCTTCGTATTGGCATTATCCAGATCCAGGAATAAGCCGAGTTATAATCATGATCGTTTAGTTATAGGTTTTCGCACTTATTTAATAAATAAAGAAAGGAAACGTCAAATATATTGTTCTTTTTTGTTCTGACCCTGTGTCAATACAATATGCCAATTGCTTTCAACGAAAATCGCTCGTGTACGGGAGTAAAAACCTGCGTTCTCAGCAAAAATCGCCCACGTACGCTGGGCTTCTGGTTTCCTACATACGAAATTACACAATCTGGTTTCCTATGAAATAGCATCATCATGTTGACTGATTTTAAAACATAAGTTCACCTAGAACATTACTCCTTAAGAAAAGAATTAGAGATAAAAATAATTTTATCTTAACAACTTAAATCCTCAGCAATAACAAACAATTGTTACTTAAATCCGGTTAATCGTATACTAACCGTGCAGAACGAAAATTCTCTTTCCAGGCTGGCAGCTATATGATCATATGCCCACGGCCCACTGCTCAAGACGGTTTTGATGAAGATGAATTTCGGCACCACCACTGTAGATGAAGAAGAAGAAAATGCATTTGGTGATGGTGCTGGTGATGAGGATGGTTATGGCATTGATGATGGTGATTGGAGCATGATGAGATCTGCGACGAGGAAAAGGAAGAGGAAAAAGCTCAGCAATAAAAATAAGAAAGCTGAGCGAAAATCTTTTAAGGCAAAGATAAAGCCCCTTTAATAAAAAAGTAAGTTGTGCATTGATCGGGGCATCCGTAAACCACATACGCCCTAATTTGAATATTTTTCATCTTACCCACCCCCACGCAAAATAAAAACAGTGTGCACCGGACAGCATGAAATGATGAAGACGTGCATACTTTTCTTTCAGGACCACGCCCTCTAGACCTCCAGAGAAGGTGTAGCCAACGCCCATTTCACATATATGTTAATTTTTGAGTGTGCAGCCACCCACATTACGTATATTTATGTCTATCTTAAATAAAGATAGTTTTATTCATTGAAAAGGCTTCAAATTTACAACCAATGGCAATGCAAACCAAGGATACTTTTCCTCACTTCAAATGATGATGACATATTCTATTTTGCCCCACTCTGGCCCATTTACCCCGGATCCTATTGTTTCCTACATTTACTCCATCTCTATACATTTAAGCATGTTCTTTCATTGGGAGGCTAAGGGGAATAGAGTTGATAGTTTGCATGTTAAGTTCAGTTTGAAAATAAGCTTGTAGGGGATTTAGCAGTGTATGTGAAGGAAAATATTAGTTTTGACAGAAGGCACGATCTAGAAGTAGAAGGTATCGAATGTTGCTGGCTTGAAATAAATGTGAGAAATTCGAGATCATTATTGGTCGGAATTCTTTACCGCCCTTTGGATACGTCACGCTATCTAAATGAGTATTTTGAACAATCATTTGATGATATGCTGGGAACTGCAATAGCCGAGGAGAAGGAAACAATCATAATGGGTGACATAAATTGTAATCATCTGAAAGATTCAGATCATAAAAGCATAAAGAATATTGTAGCTGGCTATGGATTTAGGCAGCAGATTGAGGAACCCACACGAACAACATCTGAAACTAGGACCTTGATTGATATAATTGCCTTCACCTATCCAGGGAATGTGAAATCATCTGTTGTCCTTGGTTCATCTTTCAGTGATCATGATGTAGTTTTAATAAATTTTCAACGAACAAAGCCAAGGAAAATTGTATCCAGAAATTTTAGCAAATACCGTCATGAGACCTTTCAGAAACACCTTGAATCAGTCTCATGGGACGATGTATTGAAACAAGATGACGTAAATGGATGCTGCAAGGTATTCAAAGACTGTTTTCTGAAAGTTTTAAATCGGCATGCCCCTCTCGTTGAGATAATTGTCAAGGGACGAGATCTTCTTTGGCTGAACAATGAAATCAAAAGGGCAATTCATGAAAGAGTATACCATCATCGCAAGATAAACAAACTGGAATTGAACGTCATTGGTCAACATACAAAAAGTCACATCTACGTTAAGGAGAAAAAAAGCCAAATATCCCAAGACAGTGATTCAAGAAAACAAATCTAATCCTAAGGGATTCTGGAAAACAATAAAGAAATGCCTACCTGACAACAAAGCATGCCAAAAAAGGTCTAGTTCATTCAATATACATTCAACTGTGACAATAGATAAAAAAGAAATTGCTAATGGTTTCAACAGACTCTTTACAAGTGTAGCTGCAAAACTTCAAGACATTTACAAGTGTACTTGCACCTCAAGACATTGACGGTATCAGGCATCGAGTAAATCCTCATAACAAGAGGTTTCGTTTCAAACCAGGGACAAAAGGCAAATTTTAAAAGTGCTCTTTTTAAAAAAAAAAGGAATAGATAACATTCCATAACGAACAAAATCTTCTGGAATAGATAACATTCCTCCAGGAACGGTGAAGGATGCAGCAAAAGAAATTATCAACCCTCTCCTCCACATCATAACTCTCTCTTTGGCAACATCAACCACCCTTAAGAAATGGAAAGTAGCACGATGCGTTCCCATCTTTAGGAGTGGAAATGCAAAGGAATTCGACAACTAGAGACCAATCTCAGTACTGCCCGCTTATTTAAAAATTCTGGAAAGGATTTTTCACAACCAGCTTTATGAATACTTAGAGAGTAACAAATTTCTGTCATCTCAACAGTTTGGATTTAGAAGAAACCGTTCAACATCTTTTGTTGTTGTCTACCTCACTGATATTGTGAGAAAAAGCATGGAAAAGGGTCAACTTACAGGTGCCTTGTTAAAAGATCTAAGGAAAGCTTTTGATACTGTGGACCACTCCACTTTTCCTCTCTACGGTATTGAGAATACAGAGCAAAGGTGGATTCAAAATTACCTTTCATAACGATCACAAATTGCATGTTTCGAAAGAGAGTTATTGAAAGAAGAAAATATCACATATGGAGTTCTCCAAGGCTCAATACTAGTTCCTTTGCTTTTCTTCATTCACATCCACGACGTCCACTTATATATCGAAAACTGCAAAACTATTATGTATGCTGATGATACTGTTCTCTTATTTTCGGACAGGTCACAAGCTGAGATAAATAAGGCAATCAATCACGATGCCAATCTTTGCATACGTGGCTTTGCAATAACGGTCTCACGGTCTCATTCTGAACTCAAATCGCAATAAATTTAATTGATGTTCGGTACAGCAGCAAGGAGGAAAACGATAGAAAATAAAACAATATTAATTCTAAGCCCACAAACAATACTGAAAATTACAAATACATGGGTATTCATCTAGATCCATCACTATCACTGAGTGACCATGTTCATAAAATTTTCAAAAAGGCTTCAAAGTATGTTTCGCTGCTGAGACATATTCGACCCACACTTACCATCCATGCTGCCCTCAAGTTGTATAAAAGCAATGGTACAGCCAGTCACGACATACTGTAGTACAGCGTTCTTATTCATGTCAGAGACAAATAGAAAGAAATTTGAGCGGTTGGAGAAAAGAGCAGTCAAGATTATTTTTGGAGCACGCTATCAACAATAAGATCGTATGTTTCGCTCGTTTGCCAATACGCAGAGCATGCAATGTGCTGATTTCATGTTTAAATGTTTGAACAAAACTGCTCCCGATGTATTTCATGACCATTTTGAGAAGGTTGACCACCAAAAAGCTACAAGAGTCAATGGACG
>JAYJMH010068513.1:0-11362 GCA_036873815.1 Phacellophora camtschatica | reverse complement strand
GCAGAAATGAGGGAGCTGTGTTTAGGGCGTGGTCATAAAAGAACTGGGTGTGGTCAAAGTGCCCTTCAAAACTTGTGCCCCCCCCACTATTCAAATGCTTCCTACGTCTCTGCAGGTATGTTGATTTGAGAAGGTATTGGTGTGTGGCTGTGGGTTTAACTGCCGTCTTCGTTAAGGGTGACGGTAGCATCGAAAAAGTGTATTTCATCAGTGAATTTCATGGTAGGATGGTGGTTGTTGAGTGTAGCGATAAAGTTGTCAAGTTTGTCTTGTCCATGTGTTCAAACCATAAAAATGACATCTACGAAACGCCACCTGCCAAATGGTTTCGGTGACAGTATTACATGGTCACCCAAATAATTCACCAAAACAATGCATAAATTTATATGACATGACCAAACTCGTGAGACAAAGTTGTCACACATTTTGTTGTTGTTGTTGTAACAAAAGTTTCACTCAATTTTAGCGGGAAAATTTAAATTGTTATGGAGACGCACCGAAGGGCTATCGTGAAAATCTTGCTTTTAGAGGTGCTGGATATGTCCGCCATGTTTTCAATTTCAAAAGTCAATGAATTTAAATTCTACTTTATAGAAAGCTGCGGAAGGTCCTTGATGAATTAAGACGATCAATAACGCTGAAATATTCAAAACAGCGCTCATTGGATGATAATTGTCATATATGCAATCGAACCCTTTTAAAATATTGCTGCTACTTTTATCGTGGTCAGCGGTGTCTTGCCTGTCAGCACGTGGCGTGTCCGAAATGTAGAAATGTGTTGATTGATGGACGCGAAGAAAAAAACTATCTTTGTTTTGTTTGTGTAAAAAAACGGTAAGTTTCCTATATGTTTTTCGGGTAATGTTTGATTCACTCATTCGAACAGCTTTAATGATTTTTATGGGTGTAAAATTGCATTTGAAATGCATTTACTTAAGTGTTAGAGTTTGATTTGTTTTTCAAAATTTATTGCGAGAAAAAGCAGCATAATTGTGTAGATGTACATCCGTTGTTTAACTACTCGAACAATTAGAAAGATATCTAATTGAAAGAAATAATTGAAAGAAAGCAATTTAATTCACAGCAACTAATTTATTTAAGATGTTGTGTAAGATTGAGAAATATCATTTGACAAAAGTTCTTGTACAGCACAGGTTCTGGTATAGATTGAATGCGAGGCTAAACTTTTTAAATGGAGGCTGACATTTAATTTATTTTTATTTTTGTGTTTAGTCTCTCTTGAAAAAGAAGCAATTTTACTTATGTGTTCTAAAACCTATCTTTGTTCTTGTGGTATGGTCTATCTGTTGGAAGTTTCTGGTAATTGCAAAAAGATAATTCTTTTTTAGACAATCTTTTTGCTTAAAACGTACTTCGAAAAACGCGGCAACTGAATAATTAATATACTTTGCGTAATTTGTTAAAGTTAAATGTGACTATGACAAACCCTTTAAGGAGATATATTTTTAAAAAGGCTTTAGAGAGGCTCGATCTTATTTTTAGATATTAAATTACTCTACTGCATCAATATGCCTTATTGACCCTTATTTGTTTTGTTTTTTTTGCAGAGAACTGAAAAGAAAAAGTTTTGAATCGTTTTATGAAGCTCTGGAATTACGTTTTAAAAGATTTGGCAGTGCGAAAGTGCTTAGAGGAATATATCGAGGGCATAAAGGTAATAAACTAATTCCGTTGTGTATCTACTTGGAAAGAAAAAACATGCTGTGCTGAATAATGTTGGAGATTATGTTTGTATTTATTTAGAATCTATTTTAATAAATTAATAACTATAACTACACTTAATCGTGTTTGCGGTAACGTTGGTGATTATGTGAACCATGTTCGATGTAAGCAAAAAATTAGGAAACAAGAGAATCAACTTTTTAAATCATTTAAGAAAACAAAATAGAACTAAATGTTTCAATTTTCTTATATTTGCGTTAGATTAAGATGAAAATATTTTTATAACGTGATCTTCTGTATTCTACTTTTTTTCAGTTGATGCTCGAGTTATAACTTTATTATCAATTTCACGCGAAATGACGCTAGCTGGAGTTAACAAGCGTTCCTCTTTATCAAGACGTTCTTCGGTGTGTAAAATCCCTTCGGGCTACTCAAGTGTCCGAAGTATCTCTCCTGCTTATGGAACTTCATCAGATATAGAATCAGACCTTTTCTCTGAACATAAGACAGCTACAAGGTCAAAATCAACTGATGATTTAGGCCCTATTGCGAGGTAAAAATATTACACATCAAAAAACACAACTTTTATTATTTTCAATTTGGTTTTTTGACGTTAAATTTGTCATTGAAATAAAATAATTTAATAAACTTTTTGTGTTTTGCGATTTTTAATTTATTTTTATGTTTCAAATAATCTGAATACAATGACATCTTTAAATTTTAAACTTGGGCTTGTTATTTTTTCCAGAGTATTATTTGTTTTTGAGTGTCTAAGTGTGAGATGCAATTAATTTCTTTATTAATTATTCATTCCAAATTTAAGCAAAGTTTTTTTTATCAATTGCTTAAAGTGTGAAATTTTGTTTGAAATAAATGTTGAAATACCATGTGACCAAAAAAAAGTTGGGTAATTTTCCTCCTTTCATCTTGGTTAACGAGTGAGCAGTTTAATAATTTAAGACATTGGGTGTAAATTTAAGGTCAACGATGTCTAAAGGTCAACGTAGATAAGAAAATTTATTCTACTAAAGTCGATCATGCCATTTTTAATCCAAAAGTGATTTTATTGGAATAGAAGAATTGAAGAACTTTGGAGGACCTGGTCCGCCTCTTATTCCTTCATTATTACAATTCAGGTTCGCTATTGTCCAGCTAGAAAAGAATAATGCAAGGTAAAACCTAAACCATTTACTCCATGAACTACTGGCAGCTTTCTGAAACTTTTTCTTTTTAGATAATCGCTCATAACAAAGGGACATAAAGGTTGACCTCTTGATCTATCATATGAACATAGAAATATAAAAATCGGATGGTTCTTCTCAGACCTATAGACCGGCAAACATACCACGTTTTTGGGTTACCCGGTAGTTTGATTCCAAAGTCAACCATTAAAAACCTAATTTACCTTGAAAATAATGAAATTAATTTTTGTTTATTATTTTAACGGCTGAATGTTTTTATAAAATACTCTTTTTCACGTAATATTTATTTCCATTAAATGTTGTTACGAGGAATAATGTATTTTAGTTATAAGACATATTTTTGAATATTTCAGCGAAACGTCAACTAAGTTAAAACGTCCACAGCGTTCACGTAAAATTTCTGCACCAGCTTGCTTGCAGATGAAGACCATCCAGCCTGTAGAAAAACCGATTCCTGAAGATACACAAGCAACTTCAGAGGAGATAATATCGAGGTCATCAGAAAATTCAGATTTTGAAATAATATCTTCAGACCAAGGCCTCGATCCCCCAGAGGATGATTTATCAAAAGAAGCATCTTTCACAATCAAGTTTTTCGATGAAGGTAATGATTTGAAACAAGTTTCAATATGCCATATGCCATTTGAAACAAACATGGAAAGGTTTTGAAAGAATTATTGCATTATATAATTAATATAATGAGCAGGTATGGTATACTTTAGTTTTATTTTAAAAGCAGGATTATTACGAACTAGTAAGATTGTTTGCATTGGCAGGTACTGAATAGCAGGAGTTTTAGATTGGCTGGATTAGGCATACAATGATGAACACAAGCAGCCAAACATTGCATTGATTTACATCACAATTTCCATTTCAAATCAGTTTTGTATTCAGAAAGTGGCCTAAAACTTGGCTGTTTGATTTTTACAGCTTTTTAAAATGTTTCTAACTACTATGTTTTTAATTACATAAGTAAAGTTTTCCTGCGTCAGTTAAAAAATAAAACCGTTTGTTATTATTATTATTATTGTTTCATATTACAATAAAACTTTAAAATAATTCGTCATTCTTCAGAAGTATTTAGAGCTACATTTCTTTCATTTGTTCAAAGCTTTTAATAAATTATACTGTGCAGCATTTGACATCTTAAATTTTTCTTTATCCTTCGGGATATCACGTACTTTTTAATCTGCCAATATATACATGGATTATTTATAAAGGTAATAAAATAAAATAAGTAGAATGTAAATAAATCAAAATAAAATTTGCAATTCCTTTCTTTCTAGTCGACTTTATTACAGTGGCGTCTGTTGCATTTATATTGGCAATTTTTCTTTCTTTCCTTGCATGCGTCGGTTACATCGATGTTTTTCAGAATGTCAGGTAAACATTAGAACAACCAGTAAACTAACAGACTAACTCTCTGAAACAAATAATAACAGCCTAATTAATACAATATTCACTGTAAAGAAATAACAAAAGTTATTATATGGCTAGTTATAAATCAAAATGCTTTTTGTTTATAATGCTAAAAGATTCTTAAATAATTTAATGATCTTCAAATTTTGTGATCTGCTTTATCGAAACTGAACATCCATTTTTTAAAACATCAAATTAATTTTTTTAACATTCATTCTCTTTATATAGATTCAAGTCGTACAGTGTACATAAATGTTAAAATAAACATGACTTAAAGATCTGATGATTTTGACTAACAATCTACTCTTAACATAACAAAATATTATGAATTATGTTTACTTTACTTACGAAATACGTAATGTTATATTTTAAAAATTTCAACGACACTTGAGAAATGGGTTTTTTTGTTATAAAAAACATTAAACGATTTTCTTCAATTACATAGAATATCTTAAGGTAAATTAAGTTTTCAATTGTACAAAGCTTAAGCCTCAGATACTTCATTAATTTGTCTTTCTTAAAAGTTAAATTAATATTAACGTTTCGTTGAAAGATTAGAGATTGATTCGCAAATCATCCTTTTGAACATGACCCAAATTCGCAAATCATCCTTTTGAACAGTGCCACTGGGGGAGATTTTGATAGAATTATTACACAATCTCTTAGATTTTCGAGAAAAAAGTAAACAGTTTGAGACAAGCATCATTAAGTAAACAGTTTGAGACAAGCGAGGTCAAAGTATCACAATCAATATGCCGGATAACGAGTGATGTTTGCGTTGAAATAAAATTGTAAATAAAGGCAAGGACAGCATAAGACAACGCTTTTATTTACTTAATTTTATTTACTTAATTTTATTTACTTAATTTTATTTATTTAATTTTATTTACTTAATTTTTTTTACTTAATTTTATTTACTTAATTTTATTTACTTAATTTTATTTACATTAATTTTATTTACTTAATTTTATTTAATATTTTATCACAGGATGACTATATTCCATTTATTTTGTACGTTAAAATATGTTTGCTTATTAAACCTAGCGCACAAGGACGATTTTTGTCGCTGAGGACGGTGATTTTTGTCTTTGAGAAAAATCTTTGCTATGCGGACACCCTGCGCACACGCAATGATTTTTATCGTCAACTATTTCATTCCACGTGCGCTCCTCCCAATGGCTTAACCGCAAGGCTTGGGATTTTGGGATTTTGGTGGAAAATTTATAGAACAGTTTGGGGCGCCCTGGAAAGTAGAAACAAAAGGAGGGCATGAGCTTCAGTTGCAATTTATATTATTATTATTCTAAGAAGAAGGATGTTTATTCTAAAAAGGAGGATGATTATTCTAAAAAGAAGAATTTTGCCCATAGCAGTAGCCTTTTTTCTTTCAAAATGTTCCGATGAAGAAATATCATAAAGACACAGCTTTGCCTGCCACAATTCTTCCATTTCAAGGAACCATACTTCTTTTTCAGCCATTTTCTTTCTGTTACATGTCTGATGGGAGAGCGATTATTGGCTAATGACTTCCTATCTCAAAGATTTTTGTCTTCGATCACCGCACACAGCACGATAATTTTTTTCTTTCGTCCTCATCGACGGAAAAAATATCAAACATATGAGATATTGAAAATCGATCGCCTTTGACTACTGCACACAGCCGTCCTTAGCGACAAAAATTGCCCGTGTGCACTAGGCTTTAATGATTTGTGTTTTATATGGATAATGGATATGTATATATTATGTTGTTTTTCTTACCTGAGTCAACGATGGGCATTACTTTTACAACTTGTTGCCAAATTATTCTCATAAAAAGCGACACACATAATATTTAAACATGTTGGTTGATCAGCATGAAGCACAAGCAGTCCGTTGAAACAGATTTCCAAAAAACAGATTATATTTCTAAGAACAAACGCTACTTATATCTGGATTTTTTTCAACAGTGAAGAAGAAGATGAGAAAACGAAATGAAAGTTACAGCCAAATTTAAAGAAACATTTCATTTGAATATGAGAATCACTCCATTGAAATGTTGTTCCATTTAATGTAAATACCAACGAAAGAACGACAGAATGAAAAGATTGAAGGAAGACAGTTGACTAATTCACGAAAGTTTATTTTGGTGAAGATACGGTTGGCATCTCGTGTTTTTAGTTGCCTCTTAACTTTACTGAGTGAGTTTATCATTTTAGCTTTTAAACAAATTTATCCTTGTAACAGAACAATTTTAAAAGAAGATTTTAAATAAAAATACCTTGATCACAAATACCGTGAATTATATCAAAATAATTTGTCATTTCCGTCACTTTAACCAGGAAAACATTTAATTTAATTTGTGATAATGCATAATGGTTAAAGTGCCGTGTGTATTAAAGGTGCCTCGGGTTGTTTTGGAGAGCTATTTATTGTTTTTATTAGATTTTTATTACTTTATTTAATGAGACTATTTTGTTTTTATTTGTTGTCAAAAATGATTTGCTTAACAATATTTGACGAAACCAAAAGAAGTCTAACGTATGAAGAAAAACTGGATAAAATGAGTTAACATTTCGTTTCAATGTTTTCAGCATTTGTTTTTTCACACTACGTAATTGCATGCAGTTCATTTAATTTGTTTTTAAATTCACGATTGTTTTTTATAGGGAAGTTTAAATTTTGTGTAGAACTGAAGTTGTTTATTTTTCAGTAAAAAGAATTTGGAACTCAAATTCCTTAAGTGGTTTCTTAGATGTTTAATACTGGACTTGAATAATAATTGAAAATAGTGCTGGGTAATTTAAAATTGTAAAATTGAAAATAGTACTCCACTTAAATAGTCCCTTGCCCAGCCACAGTGCCCTTCTACGAAAGCAGAAGAGTTTGCTTCAATTTGCAATTTATTAAAAATTTCTTACTTGTCTCTTGTAAGTTGCTCAGCTCTATCTGATCTCAGAAGTGGGGTTGCTTACTTTTTAGATGAACTTTTTGTAAAGTTCCTTACAAAGCAGTTTTTTATAAATAGGCAATCATGAGTCGTGTATATCTTTTGCAATGTTCGTACAAATAATGCTTTGACGTATTTTTGACAAATGCAATAAATTATGAGGGATGAGGGATAAAATATTTAGACTTCCATTAATGAGAAGATCAAAGTTATTATTAGTTTGATCTAAAATTGAGAAATCCCGAAGAGATGCATTAAGTTTTGCTTTTCTGAGACGTTCAGAGATAGCACGGAGATTTCACTGTATCTTGAGACCAGTATCCTAAAATTAACACCTGGATAAAATTGCTTTGTAAGTCTAGAGAGTTTGGTCTTGATTTGAAGACTGCATAAATATGGCATTCAAATTCATACGAAATTCTTATTTTCGCCAGTATTACTACTTTTCCTAGGAAAAACGTTTTGTTCAAGAACGATTTAATAATACGATAAATTAAAGTATTGGGAGAAAAGGTATTAGAAAAACTATCCTTGTGAAAGTTGGAATATGAAGGGTACAAACTCCCTATAAACGCTTTTCTCATTTATGAAAATATTGAAAATGTTGAAAACATTATTTTATTATTTTTATTAAAATAATTAGGTTGATAAACTTTTGTTAAATTATTTAATTCAGTTTTTAAATACTTTATTTTTAAAGTACCATTTAATATTATAAATTCATCATACTCATTTATGAAAGTCTACATATTTTGAGGGATCGCCCATCCCTCAATTCGCATTTTTCCTCTGTTCTTTCGTTGGTACTATTCTATTTAGGCCCATCCTTCTTTTCATTGTTTGTACTTTCCTCCATCACTTAATTAGCATATTCATTATTACATGCACTTGTTTGGTTCTATATATAGTATTAGTATATATATAGCTTTCGCTTGTTTGTTAATTTTTTGGGGGCAGGGGTGTTCTGATGCTAAATATCATTGCATGCTTCGAAACGCCATTAGAAAATATCATGGACACGTTCAGCTAATAATAGCAACTAATATAATAATAATATTGGGTTAATTTAAATACATTTGGGGCAATCGAAAACGGGACAATCGAAATATATTTGGAAGGAAACTTAATGGAATTGGAATTATCATGGTTTTATAACAGATATTTAAATTAATTATTCAATTAACATTTTTTGGGTTTCATTCATTTTTTTGATCAAGTGTGATACTTACTGGCTTAAATTCTTCTGTTGATAATGCTTTGTTGTTGTTGTTGTTGTTGTTGTTGTTGTTTTTAAAATACATTTGAGAATAATTATGTGTCTATTTAAATTGAAATGAAAGTAAATTGATTAATGCATTAATTAATAGAATTAGATTAGTTAGCTGGGTTTTAAATATTTGTATTGTGATAGAATTGTTTTTATGATTCATGCTATATCTTCGCATGGGTTTAATTAACGATTTTTCATTGATTTATTTACTTATTGTCGCGTGACTTATCCACATTAAAGACGTTTATAAAAGTCTTGCTTTTTCGTCAGGCGACAGCGATTGCCATATTTTTAAGTTTGTTAAAATTAGCCCACGATTAAGAACAATGAATGTTGAACAACTGTTTTACTTACCACCTGAGTCGAGTGTCACCAATTTGAGATAAAGGACCTTGCTGAAAGGTCCACTACCCGGATTCGAACTTGTACCTCCAGGTTCTTGAACTGTCGCTTTTACCAAGTAGGCTACCGTAAATAACTTAATTAATGCTGAGGGTACTTGTTAGAAATCCGGATCCTTAAGCCTGGTTCCCATATAACCACTAACCACCAGCGACCCACCGGCGAACCTTGCTGCGGAAAATTAATTTTTTATGGAAACGCTCAATTTTGATGTCGGCGATCTACCGGCGACCAACCGCAGTCATTGGCTGCGGCACTTCGTAAGTGGAATTTGGTTCAACTTTTTCTGCTCTTGCGGTGCCGACGACAATTGGAAAGTTATATGGAAACACGGTCGGCGACCTGCCGGCTACACAATAAAATAATAATTATTGGTCAAACCTTTCAGGAGACGTTTGTAGGTACCAGCCTTTACCCGGGGCGCTTACTTGACAGGGACATTTATTACTTTTTCAAAATTCAAGAAAATATCCCAACGTGATTTTCCGAAAATACAGTTGGTACATCTTTAATATAACAATAGAAGAACAATATAATGATTTGTTAACCGATGAGGTAAAGCCAAATATCCAGTTTTTTTAATAGTGGGGATCTACTGGCATATTCAGTTTTTTGTTTTAGTAAAGCTGAGTATTCTCATCTTGAGTTTGATTTTACAATGCAAGAGCTTTCTAAAAATACACATGAAAAATAAAAACAGTTGCAAATTTTCATTGTGCTTTTGGCCTTATACATGTTTGCTGGACTAAGCGCCCCACGGGAAAAGATTTCTTTGAAAACCGTATTTTCTCCAATTAACCCCCCCTCTCTTTTAAATGTCCCTCCCTTTTAAACTCCCCTGTTCCAATAAACGCCCCTCTAAAATCACCTCTGAGGAGGCGTTTATTGGAATATTGTCTAAATATCTTCAATATTTTGTGAATATTGAAGATATCTAGATCATTAGTACTAAGTACCTCTTTTTCTAGAAAAAATTTTACTGTTAATAAATGCCCCTCTCTATTAAACGCCCCTCTCCAATAAACGTCGCCTCTAAAATCTAAAAAAATTTGGGCGTTTATTGGAGAGAATGCGGTAAGCGCCCCATTTGGTAGAGGAACTCTAATATGAGAGCGAGAGCGAGGCTGTTTACCAGCAACAACATAATGCAAAGATGGCGGAAAAATTTGCTGTTTTTTGGTTCTTGATTTTGATTGTTTCCTATCGTTAAAGATGATCGTTGTTAGAGCTTACATGATACATCTATCAACACAAATAAAGGTTAAAACATAAAGCAATGGTGATGATGCAAGGGGTTTTATGGAAGTGGACAAACTATCTTAGTGGTATGTTAGGTATTTTAATTTAGGTTTATTTTCATTATTGCTTTGTGGTTTTGGATGAATGGATGACAGAATGAATGAAGGAGTGAATGAATGAAGGAGTGAATGAAGGAAGGAAGGTTGTTTTTGTTGTCAATCAATCAAGGCTGGCATCTTCTTTTTGATAATTATTCATTAATGGATGATTTATATATTAAATGTTATTTAATTTGCACCACCATCACATCATGTTGTTGGTGATTGATTAAATTTTAAAATTCGGACATAAATAACCACTCATTCGTTCGCTCATCATGTTCATCACCCTTTGTATTGTTTTTTTTGTTTGTTGTTCTTTTAAAATGACTCTCAAACAATAAGATTCTAAAACAATTGATGTTGTCAGAAGAATAACCACAGAGCATGAACAAATTGTTTGATGTAATTTCAACACTAATGGTGGATGGTAAAAAAAGGCTCAATTCATTGGAGCATTATCTTGAATTAGAGATTCATGAATCTCTAAATTAGAGATTCAAGAGATTCCATTAGAAATTCGCGGAAAAACAAATTTCACCCTTAGTTAGATAATTTATCGTATTATATTCTGCTAAATTCTCCTTAGTTTCTACCGACTCTATAAGAAGAACGAAATGTGTAAGTGACGTTAGGCCTCACAAAAACATCAAGAAAAAGACGAAAACACGCGAAACCTCAAAGAAACTTGCGTTCGTTGTGGCGATGAGTTAACCGAATCAAAAATTATTTTCAGACAAATACCTTGCAAATTGGGTATTCTTACCTTCAGCGAAACATCTTGTGGTGGCAGGGCGAAATGAACAAGAAAGAAATGAAAAGAACATTATTTTTGTAACATTTAATTATAAATATTAACGATAATGATGAGCGACGTTTCGATGTCATCTTAACATCATTTTCTATCTAAATGAAATAAAAGACGTTGTTTGTATATATAGAAAAATAAACAATAGAAAGATTTTTTATCAAGTGATGAGATTTTTTGGCGGTTCAGATGATAGGTGCCAAAAAGACTAAGTGAACAATTTGGCGGCGATGGAATTTGACTGCTTGTTCAATTTTGGCTTCAAATCTTTAATGAACAACATTTCGTAGATTAGACAATCTGTTTTCCCTCGAC
>JAYJMH010068502.1:0-11367 GCA_036873815.1 Phacellophora camtschatica | reverse complement strand
AGTTTTTATGTAAGTATGTTTATTCGTTCTATTTCGGGTGATTTTTCTCGTGCAGTAGATTAATTGATGATCAGATAAAGCGACGTCAAGAACACCAAACTGTGAAATTTTTGTGGTTGAGTTCGTTAGTATGTGGTCAATCAGAGTTGACGATTCATCTGTGATACGAGTCGGTGAATCAATTATTTGCTTCAACCCATGGTGAGAACAGAATTCTTTGTGATGTTTAATGCGATTCGATGATTCTTTATTTTTATCCAATAAATTGATAAATCGAACCAAGTCTATTATTTAACAATTGTAACCATTTTCCTTTTTTCGTTATCGTTTTGCAAGAAGTTCCAGAGCAAAATACACTTTCTTCTATTCTTTTTCCAAATTTACCAGCTGCCTGATTTATAAAATTCCAAAAACAAGTGACAATTTCGATGAATTCAATTTCGAACATTCAGGAATGCCTCAGAAATGAAACTCCCCGGTTGATATTTAGCAAAATCTATGTTCTTTCACATATCAAAACTATTTTGTAAATTCTCTTAAATACTCTTAAATATGGAGAGTACGTTTTCCTATTTCCTACAGCAACAAATCTTGCGTAACATAATTGGCACATCACGTGAGGAAAATTAAGCAATTCCATTGGCCCTTGTGGAAAATGTAAACAAATGCGTTGATTGGTCAAAAGAACCCCCCCCCCTTGCTATAATAACATACTTCACAATTAAGGAGCGTCGTTGTGTACTTTTAACTAAAATTAAAACTAAAATCTAACTAATACAATAAAATTAATAAACTTGTTGAAAAAACAACAAATGGTATGAACTAAAATTTTAGCTAATTGTGAGCGGACGTCTTTGGTTGCTTTGGTTGACCTGATAAAGCCCGCAGTTCGAATGCATTTTTGATAAACTGGTTAGGTTTTTAATGAACTGAAAATCTTCACATGCAATGTATATGAATTGTTGTTTCGGAGACATGTTAATGAGATGTTAAACATTTTCGCTCATTGTTGTAAATAATTTACACCCAATGAATGTGCTTCTGACAATGTATTAAGAAGTGAAGGTCATCTTGGACGACCTCTCCGTTGCACATCTTCTAACATTTTCTTTTGTTAGTTGATATACCCTCATTTCTGCCAGTTTCGATTCGCAATCTGTTGTTACTGCAACGAATTTCGCTAACCATCTCCCGAGAGCCCTGTTGTCACCAGTCTTTGTATATGTATCACATTGAAAGTGGTTTTTATTGTGTAAAGAAAGACTCTCCTTAAATGCTCTAGTTAAAAATCTTTGCTCCAATGATTTATCAGACGAGGTAGAAACAGAAGATGCCTGCGTATACAGAAGGCGACCAATGAAAATCTGCCAAGTTCTCCAAAAACAGCTAGGCTGGAGTAACTTCTGTTCACACCAAGAATATTCTAAGAACACCAAGAAGATTCTAAGTTGCGAATCCACAGTTCGAAGCAGGATCAAATATAAAGTTGCTACGGTCGCTTGTAACTTAAATACAAAAAGCTAAAGTTGATTTTTGCTTAAATACTTGAGGCTAATGTGCGGATCGAAGTCAGTTTTACCCAAGACTTTCCTAAGAGCAAAATATGCTTTCACCGTTTTGTCATTTAAATTTTCTATAGCCGGGTTATATGAATCAGATGAAGATGGTAGCATTCCAAAATATTTATACCTGGATGTAAATTCTAATTTTTTCACCTCCGATTCTAATAATTATGTCTTGGTATTTTTTTTCTGTTTTGTTGAAAACCAGGGCAGGCATTACCTATTCTTTAAATTAACTTCTAGGTTCCATTTGGGAAAAGGTTAAAATTTTATCTAGGCCTCTTTCCAACCCTTGAGCGGATATGGAGAGTAGAAACTAAAATTTACACCTTCACGATTAACCTGGTCACATTAAGCATCAAATTCTAACTTAATCTTCTTCACCGAAAAGATTAAATACGGTAATAAGTGACAACCCTGTTCAAGGCCAATCACGGATGCAATGGGATCAAGAAGATATTTATATAGTTTTACTCGTTAGCAGACTGACGTATACATAGACTTCAGGCTTTGGAGAAAGTCCCCACTAGACTAAAGCTATATGCCCATAATTTGTTGAATAGGAAATTTCTATCTACGGTATCGTATGCCTGTCTTAAATCGTTGAAGGCTGTAAATAGATTTTTGCCCTTGTTTTTAATTAATTTATTGATGAGGTCAGTTGTTCTGTCTCCCTTTAAGAAGCCTATTTGGTTTGCACCAATCAGTTCAAATTCACGCATTGTCTTCTCTAATCTACAAGCAGAATGCAGCACTTTACAAAAATAGGATCCTATGCTAATTTCTCTATTTTATCAAGATTTTCTTCTGAACCACCTTTGTGAATTGTTGAGAGGATAATATTTAAACATTGTTCTAGGTAGTTATGGGAGAATAAGATTTTGTTAATAATATAACGTTTTATATGTTCCAGTAGCCAGATTACATTAAGTGTTACTAACTTAATAAAAGTTTCATGAGCGAAACGCGAAATACACACTTGCGTTGTATACAGCACTGGTTGATGAAGAAGGACAGATCACTTGAAAACAAGGCGATATTGATACACGAATGGGTCTTACACAAAGGCTAGTCACCAGTTCTGATCAGTATTGCATTGCCATTACTCACTCATACAAAAATGCTACAACATGGTTCTTAAAACTCCTGTACAGATTAAATGCATTGTATTTTGTATGAAAAGAAAGCCATTAGCATCGTTTTACGAGTTGTTTCTTCTCAGCAGTTGGTAAATATGCCCTTATTTAAGGAAGAATTCACTAAAGCAAGCCTTCGTAGCAAGCCTGCGTATTGCTGAAAAATTTTCATGGGCACGCAAAAACCACACTCTTCGCGGTCTTCTTGGTCATTCGTCAGAACTGACAAGTCGGAACAATGGATACGCTCTTGGATTGCTTCCCGAGGAAGGTTTAGAGTCAGCCAAAAAACACATTCGAAAGCATTTGGAACTGCTCTCCAAAAAGACGTCGCCAACTGAACAGCTTCTTGACGTTTCAAATAAATTGCTGGAGAGACCAAATTCAGTTATCCTCGAGACGCGAATATCAATGAAAAAGGCGTTGTTTGCCTTGAGTGCGGATCAACGAAGATAAATGAAAAATGTGTTGTTTGCCTTCAGTGTGGATCAACACAGCACACTATCCGGATTCATAGTCAAGTAACTGTGAGACCAAAAAAGGAATATACCGGAGTTGACAGTTGTTAAAATTTGGTTCGCTAACATTTTCAACCATGACAAATAAGACAATGACCAAATGTTCACTTGAAGAAACATTCTGCAGAAGATCTTGAGCTAAACATTGCAGGTAATGTTTTAGAGAGAAAAAGCGTAAATCGTTTTTTTAAATCTGCACTGTTACCTGTGAATAAAATTGAGATTGAAGTATGCAGGTTTTCGCGGCAAAATATCCCCAGGTTAAACAATTAAATTTAAACAAATATGTTACTCACCAGTAAAGTTGGGAACATTTATGTCAGGAACACTCATTGATAACAGCTCATCCAATTCGTCTTCATCTGAAGATTTTGACAAATGCTTTGACAAAAATCCAATGCAATTTTCATCAGCATTTGAAGTCAAAGTGTCCTCTTTTGTGTTCTTTTTCTTTTTACCAGCAATACACGTGGAAGCAGTATTGCCAAATCTTGCATCACTTGCACTCAAATTGTCACGTATCATATAAAATTCTTCTCCACTCCTAGTTTCATCTGTGAGTTTTTCTACTAACATCTCTACCGTTCTTGCAATATGAACATCATCATCATAAAAAATCCACTCTGATTTTAAATCTGGAAATTGAGCTTGTTGCTGCTCGTAACTAGGGCACTGATCATTTTGATATTTAAGTTTCTCAAAGTAGTTTCCGTGGTATTTGAGTCCTTTTTCATTTAATTTTTCCAGCTGAAATAAACAATACATCGTCTACATGTGCTCATGTCAAAAATGTTATTCTAAAACTGAAAATTAAGTAAAATGTCATTCTTGTTGTTGTTGATAATTTATTTTAATTTGATTTAAAATGGCATTGAAACAAAATGTGTTCTTTCAATAAAAACTGGGTCAGCTCCGTTAGAATTTGGAGAATATCCAAAATTGTGAAATGGTTCTTGGTGATTCATCAATTTTTTTAATTAATTAATGATTTTACTCACTGTGGATTGCAGTGCCAATTTCTCATATGTACAGATTACCTTGAGAGAGATAGCAAGGCTCTCTAAGTTAATATCCAAAATCCCAACATCATCATTCAATGATTTCTGAAAGATAAAATTAAAAGTAAAGATGTCCCAATTGTTGTATTAAACTAATAAATTTTAAAAGATAGAAACATCAACGCCAAACTGTCAGGCCAAATTCTATCGCTCCTAATGCTTTACCATCTGTTTGTTTGAAGATTCCATGTGTGCAACAAGTAATTCACGCAAGCAGTCAAACACCAGTGTCTTTCAAAATCTCCATCAACCGAATTTGTGAATGAAAAAAAACAGGCTGCTTTTACAAGCTCTCTGCAAATGATGTTTTTTCTCATCGACCTCCCCGAGTCCATAGTCACGAAATCGTTTGATCAACAACATGCTTTAAGATATAAAAAAAAAATATGGCCTTGAAACATACTGTTGGAGTGTCTGTTTGAGCCATGTCATATTCTTGTTCATCTTTAAATTTAAAGGTTGAAATGTTTTTACCTAGAGATATAAAAAACAAAAAGAAATTTTACTGATGAAATAAAATGTACTGGGTGTAACCAAAAAGGTGTTATGTTTCAAAAATATTCTAATTTCTTCTAAAATGGTTTTCAGAAAGACAATTATAAATAACTATAAAACTGTGATTTTAAGCCACAGTCTTCCAAAATATTAATGCAGTTGTTTTATTTTTAAGATTTAAGGAAATTCATATAAATCAATATCATTCTTAAATATGTGATGCGATGTGAGAGAGTATATCCAACGCCAACATGAGACTTGCGGATCACTCCCCTCCATGCTACTGTTAATGTCCATGTTTCATACCCATACGACAGCACTGACTCAACGTTCCCTATCCACAGACGCTTCTTGAGCCTATTGCTCATCCCTGATTTCCACACTTTTTCATGCCATCTAAGAGCTCTCCTGATCTTCAAATCAAAGATGATGCTATCAACGGAGCAAGGTATTTCAAGTATTTGACAACTTCTATAACTATTTAACATCAGTGTTTGACATAGTATTTGACATCAGTGGCGGTTACATTGTCCTCACTGTTGAAGGCCATCACTTTTGTCTTCTTGTAATTGAGTTGGAGCCCGATCTTCTTGCATTCCTTTTCCACATCAGCAAAACGCTTTCTTGTCGCTGTGTCTGAAACCAGGCTAATTTCTTTTGCAAAATCCAGATTTATGACTATGACTGAGTGCAACCTTCTGTGACTCTTCTTTGGTACCAACGTGCAGCCTGACTCCTCTTCTCTCGTGTTTATTGTCATTCTGAAAGCGTAGTCCAGTACAACAACAAATAGAAAAGGGGCTAATCTATCACCCTGGAGAACACCAGCTATAATCTCAAATAGCACTGTCTCACCATCAGGAGATACAACCTTTCCCTGAGTCTTGGAGTAGCTTGCAGAAGTTACCTTCACTGGCTTGTCTGGTACACCATATGTCTGGTATATGCCAATCAGCTTTCCTCGATGGGTGGTGTCAAATGCTTTTTTGAAATCCATCAAGGTGATCACAGCAGACGTATTTCGTTTTTTGACTCCTTCCATAATCTTCCTCAGTGCTATTATCTGTCCCACAGCTGTGCGCTTCTCACAAAAAAAAAACGTCCTTAGCAGAGAATCTAGGACAGGCATGAGACAATTGTCAACAAGCGAGCTGAGAGCAATACCTCTGTAATTATCTGTATTAGTGAGGTCGCCTGCTTTGGGTAATGGGACAATATTGAGAATACTAAAAAAATCAGGAAGTTTACAGGATCTATAAGCTTCGTTGATAAAATTAAGTACAATTGCATCCACAGGTACATAATAAAGAACTTACAGCACCACTTCATCTTCACCGCAGCTCTTCCCAGATGCTTGCCTTAGCCTTCGTGTACTCTACCATAGTGAATTGACCGTCAGGTATGGGTAGGCCATGCAAGACTGGAACGAGGCTCAATTTCCTCTCCGATCTCAGGAGGGTTATCAAGAAGATTTTTGAAGTGACAGCACCAGGCATCTACGTGCTTTTCTGCATTTTCTCCACGTATTTTCTCCACGGCAGACTGTGATGGTTTCCAGGATGAGTTTTATTGATAAGCTTCCAGCTTTGTCCATACCTCTGATGAGTATGTGCTTCCTCGACCTCTTTGATCTCATGGGTTAACTCTTCTTTCTACATTGTTGAGTATGTTTTGTAAAACTCCTCCTTCTTTCGTTTGTATTTCTCTCAGAAAAATTTCTGCTTATCGTTTAGTGACAAAGTCCTTGTATGCTGTTCTCGTCTCCTCTCTTGCCTTAATGTCTAAGCATTACTCCTTCCTTCGAACTTTGGGGATTTTAGAGCCATTTCTCAGCTGCTTGCTTTTTGGCCTCAGCAAATCGCTGATAGGAGCATATTAACTCCTCGCCCTCCTCTTCTTCATGTGAAAAGTGAAATCTGTTCCTGATCTCTACTGCATAGCGTTCTTGTAGCTGGGGGTCTGTCATCAGCTGACTACGTGAATACTTGGTCTTCCTCTCCTCGCTGTCTCCTTCTTTGGTACCCTCAGACTCAATCTTGCCGTAGCAGCTACTACTCTGTGGAAGGAACTGTACGCCTTGCAATTGATAACGCTCTTCCTCCATTTCCTGTGTGTCATGATATAGCACATTTGGTGCGTTGTATTGCGTAGGGACATCCAGGTCCACAGATTAGCTCTCTTTTTCTGAAACAGTGTGTTGGCTGCCAGCATCTGGTAGTCCTACATGATCTCCAACATGCATTTTCCGTTGTCATTTTTCATCTTGTTATGTGTAAATAGAGCATCTATCGGTCCAAGACGAGCTGTGGGACATCTGCAATCGCAAGTCGAAGCTGGTTGTAAAACGGTATTTTATCAGTGACACCAGCATACTCGCGTGGCGCATACCCTGAAAGGTGGTCTTGAGCAGTCTGTCTGATATGTGATCCACACCAACCAGAAGCTTCATTGCCACCCTGCTAATGACAATCCCAATTCCTCCAGTAGCTGCTTGAGAAAAGTTTATCCATGCCGAGGCTGCGAAGAAGTCATATTCCATGGCAATATGGTAACGATTGATCATATATTTCCTGTCCTTCGGGTGTACCTACCTGTCTGTGCTCCTGCCTGTGCTTCTTTAATATATCATAATATCAATTGGCATTATTCTTAATATACAATCAATTTTAGAGAAATTTACAGCAAAATTTCAAGTTAATGTTTCTATATTAGAAATATGTGACACTTTGTTTGCTTACAGTTATGAGTAAACCACTCGTTGATAATTTCAATGTTCAACGGTCAGCTTCAGTCTTGGTGATTACATCATCAAAATTACAAGCGTAGACAGTAAATTACGAATCTATGTTTTTGTGATTGATCAGTTATAAAATTATTCAAAATTGATAGACCAAGGACTGATCCTTGTGGTACACCCAAATATAGCTTTCAAGAAACTGAAAAAGTTATTTATTTTGACCCTTTCTTGGCTATTTTCTATTTTTTGCCACACTTTCAGTGCATAAAATTTTCTTTTTAAGTTTAAAAATCTGCTGAGCTGAGTTTTTTTAATTATGTGAAAGGTATCAATTCTTCTGAAATTTCTAAACGATGCAACGATCATATGGCGTTATTCGCTTTTGCTGAAAGCAATTTGATGCTCATACGTATTATCTTGTCAGTTTGCCAAATTTTTGTTTTCACCCCAATGGCAGTAACAAAGATGAGTAATACTTCCCAACGAAAAACTATTGGATTTTTTGAGAACAAGACTGGATTTCTTCAAATAATGATTAAATTCTTCATTTGCTTTTTCATGCGTCAACAAGCCATAAACATTTGAACATTTTATCTGTCTGTTTAATGTTTGTTTTGTTAAATTGTTGTATACTTCACGTGTTGTTTATGAGTAAATCGAATGTCATTTGTCGACTTTGTCTTTTCTTTATCAAGACAATTATCATTTAATCAATGCAGTTATTAAACAAATATTGTTTATTTAAAATATGTTTTTGTTAATGATGAAAAATAAGACAAACATACGTTTTATTGATTTATTTAGACATCAGCTTAATCCTGTTAATTCAATTTTTGTAATTTTAAATCACATTTTTGTACGTTCATCTTCTATATTTGTGTTCAAGATACATATCGTCTAGTCTATCAACCTCAATCTTAGTACTTTTCAATAAAATGGCGACACATCTTTTGGAATACCCGACCTTATGGCATCTGTAACCAGGTAAAAGGAGAGGAATTTACATAAACTTGGTTAATATTTATTTTGAGGTGAGTTAAAACCAAGTTAGTTACAGCGTGCATTTAAGAAACGCAGTAAAATGCTACAATATAAGCTCTACTGAAAATATCTTGATTTAAATTCTTTTAATAAATTTAAATATCTTTACCAGACTGTGAAATAAGAGTTTGAAAATCTTCTCCTGGTTTTTTTCTTGTATCTAATAATAACGCCTCTTCATCTGAAATAGAAATAAATAGATCTGTATATCAATCCAGTAAATAAATTGTACTTATTGTACTACATAAATAAAATGGGAAACGAAAAGAAAGATGGGCTACCCTATCCCTATCGTGTAGTACGCCGATTGCGATGATTAAAATTGATATCTAAGTCAGAGGGGCTAAACTAGCTAAAAATGACTTTTTGCAACATTTTTTCCTCGACTCAAAGACTCTTTCGGTTTACATGCGATTTCAGGCTTCACTTTTCAAAGTTTGAATAAAGGTTTTTAGTTCCCTTTCAAAGTAGGAAATCAATGTTACCTCAATGAACTTAATCTTTTTTTAATGATTTTCAGCTTCTGTGAAATCGAAACTTTTTGGAAAATTGTTTGTAACGCAAGCACAAGCATAAAAAAGTGGCCAAAAATAATTTTTAACTGGAGAGGCCTCTCCCTGATTTGTTTACTTTAAAAATTAGAAATTAATTTGCGCAGAGCAAAGAAAGTTAGAGATAGCAAAATTCCCCTAAATGGTGTTGAAATTATTCCTCTATGATTTAATAAAGAAATAGCTTTTCTAATCTCATTCTCATTCTTCTAAACGAGCAGCTCAAACGTGTGCCTTTCTGCGCCTCCAAACTTCGGCAACACCGCCTTGATTGAGTAGGCCAAAAATGCCCACATTCGTCTACGCAGAGGTAGCAAGAATACGAGAAGAGTCGCAGCTTGATACTGATACCATATTTGTGATTTTTTGGATTTTGCTAGAGTTTTTCCGTTTTATTTGAAACTAAATTAAAGATTATCTATCATGAGCAACCTGCAGCATTTTTGCACTATTTTGATTTGTCTTTGTTTTTTAGTGTGAGTCCCAACGAGGCATTGACTTTCCCCCGCTTTTTTGGTCGATTTAACAGAAAATTTGGAATTCAAGTACATGAAATTTCCTCAAAAAGGATTGATCTAGTTTTTAGGGTAAATAATATACGTATCTATGATATCAAATTTATAAATTTTCAAAATAATGGTAAATCCAGTCAGTCGTTTTGTACCAGATGAAGTTTGTCTATACATTTTTTACATGTCTATACATGTTTTTTGGCATTTTATGACAACGAGGCTTTCACCTTTTTTAACAACAAAATAATATCGCCAGCACTTTATTTTGCCCGGTTTTTGATTGAAACTAGTCCCACATCCCTTCGAATTTTCAATTTTAAGTGAACATTTACTGTACGTCTTGATGTTTGAAATTAGAGGAAATGATTTAAAATATGCGTTTTGGATTAGTCCTCACAACTTTTCTTGTCATAAATTGTAAATCTGCGATAATCTGTGACCATAGGCAAATTTAGGTTCAGTTTTTATAAATCATAATTCATCAGTGATGTTTGCTGATTCATACCCTGGGTACCAGATTTTTCAGTTATAGTGCATTTTATTTGCTGTTGTAGGGCAATGGCAATGTTTGCCGATAAGCTCTGGAGAACAAAATCTTTTTTATCTGAAGATTTATCGGCAATGATCGGCAATGCCTTATCGGCAATGAAAGGCTTGGGTTTTCATAAGTCACAATTCATTGCTGCTGATGCTGTCGGTCACCATCGCCAATGAATTATAATGAATTATGATTTATAAAAACTAAGCTTTATAGCCCTTTTAATAGAAGCGTCACAATATATAATGATGATAGCCAATTTTAGCTCTTCAAGATAGAATCGGAGAGCAAATGCTTTTTCTTTTTCTTTTGCTTTGACTTTTTCTGTTTCTTAAGTGTCTTTTATCAAGCAACTAGGTTTCCCAAAAAAACATTACATTGGTTTTGCAAATATAATACGAAAACTTGAATATAAATCTACTTATAAGCACATCCAGTAGACAGCCTGATAACATACGAACAATTTGTGACCTCAATTAAAAAAACGCAAGTGTAAGAGAGATGATATTACCATGCATATCCTAAAGCTTTTTGCAGTGAAAATAACGTTAATCACAATTGATGCATTTAGGCCTCTTAATGAGGTGTCATCAATTTCAAATTGGTCAATTTTGCTCCTTTCAAATCTACAATTCACCCAAAGCAAAATTACCCTGAATGTATACAAAGCCAAATTTGTCATATCTGCGAAGTCTGTAAAGTCTGCAAGAAACTTTAGAAAATATATGACAATATTACTGCTGTTAACTTTGCATTTTTATGATCTAGGTCACAAATTGTTCATATGTTATCAGGCTGTCTACTGGATGTATTCATAAAAAGATTCCTATTCACATTTTGCATTACATTTGCAAAACCAATGTAAGGTTTTTTTGGGACACCCAGTTTTAAAACTTTTCATATTATGCACACTTTCTTAAGTTCCAAAGTTTTTTCTTTAAATTGTAAAATTGCACTCCGAACCTCATTGAGGTGTGCCAATGACAACTTGCCTCAAATTTTTAACATGAAAGATTTGCATTATGCAATGTTTTCATTTTACCATAGTCATTCAAAAAACTCTGGTCTGGACACTCTATTGTTCTCTATATTTAATCCTGTTGTCACGAAAAACTCATGTGACGTCATTGCCACCGTGCACACTGGTCATCACCATGCACCATGGCCTTCGTAATTTAGCATGACATTCTGATTCGCATGATATTTTGGTGTCGTTTTG
>JAYJMH010068491.1:0-11370 GCA_036873815.1 Phacellophora camtschatica | reverse complement strand
TGTTTTGTTATATCGTAGCTTTGTTATGTTTTAATTTCGTTTTTTTGTTATATCTATGTTTCATTGTTTCATTACATTGTAATATCGTAGTTTCGTTGCTTCGTATTCTCCTTGTTGCGTATTTTTGTAGTTTTGTAGACTATATTTTAAATGCACAAGTAGTAGCATCTTTGTTTCTATAAACTTTTGTTTGCATAAACTTTTAATTTCTTATTTTACGAATGTGGTTGAGATGTAGTTCACTGTGAATGAGATGAATTTAAACTGTTTTTTAGATATGGTGCAGTTCATCTTTGCCAAATGAAGCTGTGCTCGAGGTAATGTACATCATTACGTAGTAGAATCATTTCATAAGACATTTATGATATAAATACCAGGGTTATTGGCTATTGGTTTGGCTTTTAATAAGGCATGTTTTTTGGCATTAACATTTTAACTTGGCTCATTCTAAATACTAATATTTGTTTCACTGATCTAGAAAACAGGGAAATTTTGTAAAAAACAAAAGATTGCTGTTTCGAATGTGAGATGGCGATTTGCGATTTGAAAGAATAGATTTCACCCTCTGAGTGCACTCAATCAAATTAAAATAAACATAAGATCAAATAAACGTAAGAATTTGATTTAGTTTATTATGATTTGCTTGGCTGCTTTGAAAGTCTCGAAATCTATTCTTTACAGTGACAAATCACATTGTCATGTTTGAAACAGCAACCTTTTTTTTTTTACAAAATCCCCTGTTAATCTAGAACATTTTGTGTTCATGGTATTATTCTTGATTTGTTGATCATTTGATTACCTGTTTGATCGATTTTCAAAATTATATTCTTATTAGACCTATATATTTTTGTGGTCATTTAATGTTGTAAAACATCTCAAATTAGTTTTTGTTCTTAGGATAAAACCCAAAGAGAGTATTTTGCTCACCATAACAAGCAAATGCTTATGGAATATGTGGAATTAGAACAAAGAGAAAAGGTTTATTTTCAATACCTTCGTCTTTTAATACTGTCGATTGTTGTTGTTTTATCGTCAATGTTTGTTGCTTTCTATCATCAAAAAATAAATGTTCTTTATGGTCTCTAGATTATAGAATTAACTGAATGCATCTTAAACTATTGAAGAAGAAGGTTTTTGATCCAGAAAACTTTATAATTAGTAAAGCTCAAATTTATTAACTGAACTTTCTCTAAAATGTTAATATTTCTTGAAGGTAAAAGAGGATAATTTTTTTGTTTAAAGTCATGGGTTTTTATTAAAGGATAGAATTGTCGTAGAGAATAGTTCTTGGCTGGTCGTGGTGCCATATTGGTATGTTATAATGTTTGATTATTTTTGTTTAGTCACAAAGAAAAGCTCCAACTTGAAATTTTTATATTAAACGAACAATATTTCATATAAAATAACTTGTGGCGTGTGCAGAATCCAGGTTTCTGAAAACTGGCAGCGAAGCGAGTATAAATAATTTGAAAGGAGCATCGCAAAACGATGACTAAATTCAGAGTAGACCAAAACAAGTTGCGCCGTTTGCTGGGCTACTCTGCAAATTCTGTTTGGTACTAGGCCATGAAAATAACGCAAAAAATTGCTCGAAAGATAAAAGAAGATTTAGAGATTTCACTCGACATTCTGCGATAATTCCATGACACGCGATAATTCTAGTTTCAATTCTACATCTAGGAAAGGTTTCATGATCAAAATGAAGATCAAACTCATAAACTTTTATTGTATGTTGTTCAGATCAAAGAGTTTTGTTATTGCAAGCTCTGGGACGATAAATTTTTACCAAAAATTTAAGAAATGCAAACTTTGCACTCATTGAATTGTGTTTTTTAGTTTACGGAACAAATTGTTAAACGCTGAACGGGCATGATTTCTGTACCAGTTTTCTACGTATTTTCTTACATTAATGCAGTGGCGTACCACCCATTGGGCATTGGACAACCCCCCCCCCCATTTTTTATCAAATATTATTTGTTTGTATGGTTTATTTAGCATAAAAGGAGGGTGCTAAACGTTTGAAAAACCTTTTTTCCCCCCAGAAAATGTTTCCTTCCTACGGCACTGTAATGTTAATTCTAGTATATGCTTATCTTTTTTGTATTACTATAGATTGTCTGTTTTGTTTTAAACGAACCTAGGCTAATTGAGCAATGTAATTTTTTCCTTTATTCATTATGCACTGAATATCCTATAAATAATTTTGAGGTGAAATTGATTTAAAAAGTGTATCATTGGGGAAGATAACTTGGTCATTTGAACATTTGTTTCATGTTTCATTTTGGTCATTTGTTTCTGTGCAAACAAGCTGCGTTATAATATAGATTTTACAAAGAAATGTGTACGAAACGTGATTTTATAAGAGAGTGTGGTTTGGTTTAACCCGATTCTTATTTTTTATCAAAATAAGCTATTTTTAGTTTTTGATGGGAATTTATTGAAATAAGACAGACTGCTACTGATAACTGTATTAATGCCCAGGTCAGAGATGCAGTGATGAGGCCAGATAACGGAGTTCACATTTTAAATGTCCTAAATTTTGCTGCTATTATTATAACGTCATATTGTTATTGTATGGGTTTATATTATTATTTTACATGCAAAATATTATCAAAGATATCAATGATGGTATGGTCGTTGTCAGACAATGGTTTTAATTTCTCATCTAGCCATTTTGAAAGTTTGTACCGTGACCCAAAAATATTTCGTTTGCATGGCTGTAGCTTGAAATCCGCAAGGCTACAAATTTCAAATCGTGCTCAAAAGGACGTCGGAAAGACGACATAGAGATTTGCAATCACGTTTACCTAGAAATTGCTCTCATATGTGAGCATATATTCAGGTCAATTTTAAAGAACGGCAGTCCTTTCCAGTCCACGTTTTGACATTAAAACAACATATTAATGAATCTTTTCAAATTTTAAAGCAAAATGAACTTAAGAGCTCATGGTTTAGGAAGATATTAATTTAAAGGTAAACTTGGTCGCAGATGACTGGATGATATTCCAAAATGTTCTTTTTCCTTCTGGACGTCGTTTTGGACTTCCTCACGAATTTCGACCTACAACCCTGAAAACAGGGATTGTTTTCTTAGGGTAACCCTGTAGTTTTACGTGCCAGTTACGGAAAGTATTGGGTGGAAAGCCAGCTTTTTTTTATGGGTTTTTAGCAGTCCATATTATTTTTTTGATTTTATTTTAGGGCAACTTGGCCATATGAAGTTTTGCTGCTACCTAAATGTCATGTCGCTCGCTTATTAGATCTTAATGAATTACAGAAAGCAGGTGAAAATGATATGAAATGTTACTTTTGTTGATTCAAAATTTCTAGCTTTTACTATTCAGTCAGACGTCAGAATATTATAATTAATTGATGAAACGGTTAGAAATACATTGAAACTGATAAAAAGAGTAACGTATTGTTGTACATTTATTAATATTTATAATTAAACATCAAAAATAAAATCGTTAAGATAAATAATTGACGGTTTTTAGATATTGAGGTGTTGGCAGAAAATCGTACTTTTATAATGAGCGCGATTATTAGTCGATAAAATAACAATGATTCTTGTCTTTTCCATTGCAGAAATTGCCAAATAGAATCCAGAAATTTGAAATTTCTTGTATTTGACCATTATTCCATGAGTGATCATGTGACTATTCCATGTTTAAGGAGACTGTTTCAAAACATTATGAAACTATTTCGTGGTTAAATACTTAAAAGTTAAAGAGGCTATTCCAAAATATTATATGACTATCCCGTGATAAATGTCATGTTTAAAGAGATTATTCCATATTATTAACATTTTGAAGCATGCGATGAACCTTCAGAACCCCATCAATGCAAAACAGCGAAGATTCTCAGTTCTTAATTTTAACTATATTTATTTATTTATTTGAGTCAATTGCATTTATTTATTTGAGTCAATTGCATTTATTTATTTGAGTCAATTGCATTTATTTATTTGAGGCAATTGCATTTAGTGGTTCTTAGTTTTCGACAGATTGCAAGGTTATGAATTCAAACAGCTTTTTATTGTTTTAGCTTGATTTTTGAAGTCAATTGATATTCTAATGTATTTTCGTAGATCTTGCAAAAATTATGAAACAGTTGCTGATCAAATATGACAATCTATTTGAGACAACTTTCCCATATTCAATGGGATGGCACGGTATGCTTCCTTTTTGTTCACGTTTTGAAGCAGTTTTTGAAATATTTATGACACACACAACAATACAATAGTTTCTTAATGGTAATTTATGGGGGGAGGGGGTAAACAACCATAAAAGGTGCATTACGTATGACAACTAATCAACCACACTGCGCGTGAGTTGTTTGAGTTGCGCGTTATTTAACCCTTCCACTCCAGGAAAGGCTATATGGTCCATTACTAAACAAAATACAACACCATATGTTTTAATATAAAAATGTGGACAGAACTTTAGATAAATTTTATATATCTCAACGTATCTTTTGAATTATGTTTGTTTGTATGTGCTACCCCCTGAAAAATGAAACTTAGATAGGATTTGCCTGTCGATTGGAATTGAATCCGGGCGTGAAACAGTTAGAGGGCGTGGATTATCATTTTTAAATTTTGAAAATACATAGTGGTATTTATGCGTCATATAATACTTTAATTAATTAATTTCTTTACAACAGGTGCTCCAACAGGACCTGAATATAAGGAAATAGATTGCAGGTAAATTTATTATGTTTGTAAGAATTAAATAAAAACTCTAAAGTGTACTTATTATTTAGATCTAGACTTGCCTCAAGTCTATTTCGTGCCAAATCACAAAATTTAATTTCGTACTTAATATATCGAGGCAAATAGCATTCCGTTGATATGGTATTCCCTCGATATATTGATAACGAAATAAATATTTGGGACTTGGCACGAAATAGACTTAGGGCAAGTCTAGATCTAGACCGGACTGGACTTGTTTAAGGCTCAATTTATATTTGTATCATGAGGTTAAAATTTTAGAAATTAAATCTTTTGCTTTTTTGTAGCCATTGGCAACTTCATGCGCATTACTATCCACCTTTGCTAAGATCTGCGACAGTATGTATTATATTCTGCAATATTTTGTGCCAACATCTATGATTTTAAAATTATTGAATCTATTACCAAGGATAACAGTAACAGTTCTTTACCAGGAATCTGTTGAAAGAGTACGAAAACCTGGTGTCCAAAACGTTACACGAAAACGTTTCATGCTATTTTGTCAAAGCTGCTGTATGCGAAATTTATCCATTAGATATATTTATCCATTACATTGTAACCATTTTCACATAAAAGAGTATGAAGTCCTGGTGTCCAAAACTTTACACGAAAACGTTTCATGCTATTTTGTCAAAGCTGCATGCCAACGTGTATACATTATAATTTATAACTAAATTATAAGTTGTGTCTGTATTTCTCTGTTTATTTTCTGAGTAACTTTTTCTGTTTTATTCGAACAGATAAATATAACTAATCAGAAAATAAACGGACAAATAGAGACACAAATTATAATTTAGCTATTAATAATATTATATGGGTTTAGAAATATAGAATATTGTCTACATCGGTATATGGGCTTCCTGTGGTCGAATATCACTGTTTTAGCATTTCCACTTCACGATTTTCAATTACTTTTTTATTATTCTTTTTCTTAAGTGCTTGAAGTGGTTGTATTCTTCCATGCGACGAATTTAATTTAACTTCATATTTTCAATACTTTATTTAGATAAAGAAATTCATGGTTGGTTATGAAATGTTAGCTCAGGTTCAAAGAGACCTGACAGCTGAACAAGTATGTTTGATTTAGAAATATTGACAGGATCATCTTGCTTTGTTATTAGTTTTTTTCATTGCATATTCTTCCGTTTATTGCAATGGAATTTATTTTGAAATGCATTCATACTTTCTTCGTTGTATCCGTTTTCTTGTTTGTGAAATTCATTCATTTAAATTAAAGTTTCTCTTCGCAATAAACTCAGGCCTTTTTTAACGATGGGTGTAAACCACGTCCAAATGGTCAACCAGCCCCCTCGGTGTGAACAATCAATCGTGGACAAGCACAAACAAAATTTGGGAACCAGCCAATAAAAAGAGCCTTTTCAGTTATGGACAGCCAGTCATAATTCTTTAAAAAAAGGTCTGAAAAAATTATCATTTCGAATGGTTTGAACTGCGAAATGAAAGCCTGTAGTTGTTCAAATTCCATAATCCATTATTTGGTTAATTAAATGCTGGATAGTTACATATTTGAAATGAATGAATTCTTGCATGTTTGCAAGAAACTAAAAATTTCCAGTTGAACTTCGTTATCTTGAAATGTTTTTAATATTCCTTGAGAACATTTATTGTTGATTTAGCTTCCAATATGTTTAATACTTCGATAACTCCAACAATCTACGTAATGCACAGTGGGCTAAGGCCAGACATTGGCTATTCTTAACTTTCTTCACGTAAGTAATTCTGTACATTTTTGTACTCTCAAATGGTTAGTTTATTTCTATCAATTTCCATTGAAAAGATGAGATATGGCTATTTTAAGTCTGGGCTATATCTGAAAATTTAGCCTTGTAATTAAGAATGTAAAATTTATAGCGAAACAGTGGTTCATCTCAAATGTATGTTTGTAAAGATATGTTTAATATAAATAGAACTAATATTTACCACTTAATGAAGCACTTTCCGACATTTCTTTTCATCTGAAAAATTCGTATTATTTGATCATTTAAGTGAATAAATTTATTTCTTTATAGGCAGCAAAAACTTTAAGAAGTCTTCCAGAAGTTCATTACAAGGTATTACTTCTATAAAAATTAGGTCATTTTTTTTTAAGAATTTGCAACGAATGATGCAACAAAATAAACACATTCTCGTGGCCTTGCAACACAGCGTTATGTTGAAATGAGTTTGACTATTACGAAAACCAACTGCCGCCAGGGTAAAAGTTTAGATACTTTTTCAGTTAGCTTGGTAAATGTTTGATTGTGACAGCCAGGTTCATTATGTATTTTTCATCAAAGGTATGCCAAAAACAGATTGTGGAAGGATCAAATTAATTTTGACAAATAAGAACAATTTAAAACAATAACTTTCAGAATAAATAGATATTGTGTAATTATATATGATATATATTAAGTATATATTATTCGTTACGTGGTTAAATATTTACATCTGTGTAGATGTAGTAAAATTCTTTAGAAAATCTCAATACTTTCATAAATTAACTATGACAATTTTGAGACTTGACATATCCTTTGATTTCTTAAATTCTGAGTTTCAGCACTTGAAGTTTCTTAGCTTTTTGACGATCTCGATACTGGTTTCTCATAACTTGATTTCTTGGAGAAGAAAACAATAAAAACCCACAAATAAGAGCCACGACTTTTAAGAAACTTTACCCAGAAATTTTCACCATTTTGAAATTTCATATGCCAAAAAATTAAGATCATTTGTTAGGCTCACCTTCAAAACGTAGGGAACAGATTTAGCCAGACTACATCAGACTCTTAGTTTCGCTACTGCGGAGATGTGGAGAAAAAATCACCCATATCTTGAGCCAAATTACGACTTGTGTAGTAAGTCTAGGGTAGATTTTGTAACAATAGAGAAATTGATAAGTCATTTCAAAGCGATTAGCCAGCAAAGACAAAGGGGATTCGCTAGAAAATCAAAACAAAGCCATTTTTTGATTTTCTGCTCGAGAGAATTCGCTGTCTTGGATGCCTAATCTCTTTGCAATTGGCGTGGCAATTTCACTATTGTTACAAATTCTTCCCTTGTTTTGTAGAAGCCTTAAATTTTTAATCAATTTTAAACCTGACGGATCTTCAATCATTTGATTTGTTTGATAAAATTTAGCCGATTCTATGTATTCACGGTTTTGTCAAGGGAACATGGGAAATAAATACGTTTTGCCAGCAATGTTTTGATTTTTTGCTTGAGAGAATTCGCTTGGTCTTCAATTGCTAATCACTTCGAAATTAGCGTGTCAATCTTCATTATTATTATTATTGCCGATTCTACGTATTCACGGTTTTGGCAAGGGAACTTAGGAAATAAATACGTACGAAACAAATATTGTTACAAAATTTGCCTCTGTTAACGTAAGGTTCTTATGTGCGGGTTTTTACTGTAATCAATTTTAGTCTATACGAGGGATGGGTTAGCCCGGTTAAGTCATGGTTAGGTGATATATATCGGCAATGAACCCGTGAAAAAGAAATGGTTCCAACAGGATAAACCAAAGAAAAAGTTACTCATTTGTCTTTAACACTCAATATTACATGAAACAGTATATCTTGTCCTCAACTTGTATAGATACAATTGATTCACAAATGCTTAGAACGCAAAACTTTAAAAATTACCCACGATTAATCGACGATTTTATGCTATAGTTTGTAAATCTTGTTCCATGTGAAATTCACAGCTGCACAGCATGCAAGGCGTGCAATTGTTCGCTCATTTGCAGAATCGAAACGTTGAAAATATGCACATCAAAATTCCGATTCATGTGGCAACAATTAATGATAATAAATATCCGTAAATTGAATAATAAATTTGTCATATGCCGGTTAAACAATGAATAGCAGACGTTTTAGGCTGTGCCTGAAACATTTGCTATTATTATTGTTTAATGGCATATAGAAAATTTATTGCTCAATTTACGGATATTTATTTATCATTAAAAATATCCAGCTTATCTACTAAGACCTCCAGCACACTACGTTTGTTGCTGAAACGGTTGAAAAAGTGTACTGTTCACATTAGCCTCACGAAAACGATGCTAGAATATCATGTCCATATTTTTTTCGTTTTTAGTTTTGATACCAGAAACGATGCTTTTCCCATTTGCTGCTACCCATGACTGGAGGGAGAGGGTGCCACTCTTTTCCTTGGTTTGATAGCCTCTTGGTGCTGTAGGTTCCGCAGTTAGAGGTCCCGAAAACTGGATTCGAACCGGCGCGTTCGCGCAGCTCCGTAAACACTTGGCCACATCTACTTCTATTTCTACCAATATACTTAATGCTTTCTAAAAAGAAGCTTAGCGTCACTCGACCCTTGTTAATGTAAATGCAAAACAAAAAAATCTTCCCATGAAAACGGAGCGGGAAGGGACCGATGTTTGGTTCCTCATTAGGCACAATTTCTCACGGAAGCGTGCAAATACGCACGCGATTTCTCATGGCTATCGACAGGTGCAAACGTCTCTCACGATGATGGATTAAACACGTGCAATAGAAATGGCTCATCGGTGTTCATTTTGAATTAACGGGTAAACGTTATCTAAATTTTAATTTGCCAGTAGCTAGCATAGGCAAACCAAAAGTAGCCAAGCTCAAAAGTGGAACTCTCAGTGAAACCTCTGAAATTAACATAGAAAATTAACCTCTGAAATTATTACGTTTTACATTTGTTATCAACAGGCCATTTGGCTTTTCCGGTACGAAAGGCTTAAAACTCGGAAATACGTTTGCAAACATTTCGTTTGACAAATTCTAAACTCGATTTATATGACTAATGGTCAAATTAATATTGCAAAAATTAATACTCAAATCATTAGTGTGATAATTGCATACAAAGCAACGAACTTTCAATGTCGACATTAAAATATTCCAAAGTTGAATACGACCCAACACTAAAAAACAAAGCGATGAAAAACGTGCATGTTTTATCTTGGTTATGAGTATAACCAGGGGTTGCGCAATATCATAATCATGGTTAAGATATTTTTATGGCATCTTATAGGTTCTTGCACAATTTCGTGGACAGCAGTTGTTTTGCATAATCTCTATAAGGGGTTGCAGAACCTCAGAAGATGTTTACGTTATATCTCATAAGTTTTTGCACCATCTCATAACCTTGGGATGCACAATCTCATAACCTTGGGATGAGCAATCTCGTCAGCAGAAGATATGGAATCTCATAAGTAGGGTTGCACAATCTCACAACAAGTTATACATAGTATGAACAAAACAAATTAAAGATAGACTTAATAAATAAATTCAAATTTTCCAATTCTATTGAAAATATTTATGGGCTGGTTCAGTTTGTACTGATTCGATTTAAAAATACATTCTTTCGATATTTATTTCCGCTATTTATTTCGATATTTCCAAACGATATTTATTTTGATATTTATGCTGTGGAACCTTCTATTTTCGCGCACTCAATTGGTGCTCAATAAAATCACCAGTAAAATGTTGCGTTTCCCTGATAAAAACGTCACCTATATTACAGTAAATTGGTGATGGTATATCGTATGATTACACAAAATTTATTTGATCCAGATATCCGAAATAATGACTGGTCAACATCACACGACATAACACACTTTCCATACAGCGTATTGCATATACATATCTATAACTTCGATAAAGGCAACAAACATTTCATTAACTGTATTTTAGTAAATATTGGTGGCATTAAACGCCAAACTAACTTTCATCCACCATTTTGTGAATGGAGAAAATGATGTCGATGATACCCTACAATTCGTGTTACATGCAAACGAGGGTCGCATTATTACAAGATTTCTCTAAAACACGTAGCCGTTACGTGTCCTCGTTTCCAGAATCATCACTGTTATCAAAACACTCTTCGTCAGCATCGTCATCGTAGTCGTCCACGTCTTCGTACCAGTCGTCGGTGAGGTCCATAAAATTTTCTGATGATTGGCTTTCCGGCTTTGTTTTGATACAGTACTCTTCGATTGTTGTTGGAATGCGAATTCCTTCTTTTTCGGCATCGGTTCTGCTTTTGCTTACCTGTTTCCTGAAACGGAAAAAGATTAATTAGTTTGTTTCAAAAGATCCTTCCCATTTCCCAGGGGCCAATCACAGGTTAAGGCTGGTTTCCATTTAGCTGCAACTGCCTACGACAATTGTCTGTCGCAGGCGATTTCACAGGCAGTTACGGATAAGTGGAAACCAGCCTATAACATTTGAAAATTACCAGAACTAGTGTTCGCACATGATACAAGCTGCAACAATTGATAGAATTCTACGACGCTATAGAAGAAGGTACATAAAACAGTTTTAAAATTAATTTCTTGGATTTCACCTGCCCAACCCTCGTAAAATAATGAATTTTGAAAAGTTTTGAAAAGGATTTTCAAAAGTCAACTGTTTTCCGTGACCCAAAAACAGAAACTGCAATCTATAAAGTTATCTAACCTTATTGCTTTTTCTACTACAGAACATCCGTATGAGTGGGATGTTTTCATTAGAACTATACGTTTATTTTTACTCATATAAGTTTTGCTAGCTTCCTAGCACTGACTTTTTTGCTAGCTTCCTTGCAAAAGTTTTTAATGTGTTCATCAAACCTGAGTTCATTATCTATTGTTACTCCAAGTAGTTTTGCAT
>JAYJMH010068480.1:0-11374 GCA_036873815.1 Phacellophora camtschatica | reverse complement strand
TTATTTTATTTTATTTTATTTTATTTTATTTTAGTGCTTTACAGATGCAGGCGTCTTAGTAATACTTAAATTGAGGGAGTTCATGAACCCAACTGCGCGTCTCGATGATGGCACAAGTTGTGATAGTGCTTCCGATTGTGATACATATTTTAAATTGTGTGTTCGAGCGAGTAGCTATGTTGCAAATGGCTTCAGCAATTGTGACTACGTCAAAGTCGATGATACTGATCATGGCAATGGAAAAAATGTTGACTTTCAAACAGACACTACCGGAATAGATAGAGAGATAAAGATAAGGAAGTCTCAATGGTCAGGGGTAAGTTAATTTGTTATATTTACCGTGTTGTGTTGTGTTGTGTTATTTTCGTTAATATTTATAATTAAATGTTACAAACATAATATTCTTCCTTAAAAAATTGCTGATTTAAACCTACTACTTATCGATACTTTCTGCAGCTAAGCAGAAAAAGTGTGATAACAAAATTAAAATTATTACTTTAGTTTTTGTTCTTTTTCTATCATTTGTCTTTTTATATGAAAGCGTAGGAAGCTGACACCTTTCGGGGCAATCTCATTGACAATAACTATTGCCATTTTGTGTCACATGCAAAAATCAGTTTTAAGGTTCAGTGCAGTAACAAATATAAAAACACTCAGTGCGTGTGACATGATGACAGATCACCCAAGAGCCCAAAGCTATTTAGAAAACATCAAATCAAGTTGTGAGTTATACCACAGGCCAGCTTCTTCTAGCGCACGTTAACTTCGAAAAGCTTCGGACGATTAAATGTTCAGACGAAAATTTTTCCAAAATTTTAATTGTCTCAAAGCACTAGCTATGTTCCAGGTGGAAGATTCATTTTATTTGCTGAAGACAAAACTTTTGCTTCTAATTATGCAAAATGTGTCCGAATCTTTTTGTCCGAAGGTATTTGTCCGAAACGTTTCAATCCGAAACTTTTCGATGTTAATCTAAGCTAGATTTAGCAATTGTTTTCTAATTTTTGTCAATCGTTAACTTTAGGCAGCGCAAAAATAAAGCTTTACCTAATTATAATTAAATTAATTCTAATTTTACCTAATTTTCTAAAGTAAAATGCACACTGTCAATCCTAAAATCGCAACTTTTTACATCGCAAGAATATAAAATTTCATGCTTTTCATTGCAGCATTTGTCATTTTATATGGAAGCGTGGGATTCTGATGGGATTCTTTCTGACGATTTAATTGACATATTTATATACTCAAAAGCGATACTCGCATCTAGCAATGGAACTGGAGTCCTTGCTCCTCATTTGTTATATGGACGACGCTCAAGCGACAAAACAGTGCTTCGGTTCTCAACAATGGTTCAGTGTGATCTTCATTATTATGGTGTGCAATGCTCGAAGTATTGTAAGAGACGCGATGATGCCCAAAGCCACTACAAATGCAACTCAAACGGAGACAAAATTTGCCTCAAGAATTGGTTCGGCTTACCAGACTGTTTGACTCATTGCGTGCCTCGTAATAATTCAAACGGGCATTTCAAATGTGACCCAAATGGAAAACAAGTTTGTTTGCCAAACTGGTTTAATTTGCCTGCGTGTAAAACGTACTGCAGGCCGCATAATGATACGTCAAATGGACATTATGGTGGACATTTTAACTGCAGCAAAACTGGCGTGAAATTGTGTCATGAAAATTGGTACGGGAGTAACTGCACGAAATTTTGTGCTCCCAGTAAGAGTGGGGATGTGGAAAAATTTGTCTGCAGTAGTGATGGCGAGAAGGAATGCAGAAGAAATTGGTATGGCAACAATTGTACACGGTTCTGCATGCCCAGTAGTGGTGAAAATGTTGGTAATTTTAACTGCAGTAATGCGGGTGACAAAATATGCCACAAAAATTGGTTTGGTCAGACGTGTGACATATTCTGTAAACCAAGCAATACTACAACTGGTGGATTCTATAATTGTAATGACAATGGAACTAAAATATGTGCACCAAACTACTATGGTGCAAGTTGCACAATTTTATGTCAATTACCCAAAGCTAATAAGACCGTAAATTTCATTTGTGACAACAAGACGGGCATAAAAGTTTGTACTCGTTCATGGATTGGTAAATATTGTAACATTTCTGCAACACATTCTAGATCTATATTCGCATCTTCAATTTTACCAACTAGAAGTGCAGGACAATCTATGTTCAGTAATAACGCAATTTCAACGAGTTTTTCACATAGTCCCTCTATAGTTTCAACAAAATTAAATTCAAGAAATCAAACTGCTGATATTTCTGAAAGTTCATCGATGTTACGTTTTTCGACAACGGTTGCGCCTACTTTATTTACAACAAGAAGCATGGAGATTAATTTATTTTCGACTGTTAATTCGAGTGAGATAATGCAGACGAGCAGCACATACGATAAAACTTCACATATTGATAAATCTTCGACAAAAACGTTTTCATTGACAAGGACAGTTATATCGTCCGCTAGAAGCGATAGTGTAGCATCCACAAACATTTTGACAATTAAAAGTTTTTCGCCTTCGCAAAAAACAGGGATTGTTGTCGCAACCATTGCTTCAAGCTTGAACTTTGCTAGCAGCATAACGCAACAGTTGTCAACGGCAACTGCAACAACGACAGCATCAGAAACATTACCAACAACAACAACAACAACAGCAGCAACAACCACAACAACCTCAGCAACAACCACAACAATATCAGCAACAACCACAACAATATCAACACCAACAACAATGACATCAGCAACAACAACAACAGCGACTACGAAACGACCAAAAACGATTTTTCCAAAAACTGCTTATCCCAAGAGAACGACGAAAAAACCCAAAACAATAGACACAAAAGAAACAACGAAAAAACCCAAAACAATAGACACAAAAGAAACAACGAAAAAACTAGAGATAAAAAAATCGTCAAACAATAATGGTAAAAAATCAACACAGATGCAATGGCTCATGAGTACAAAAGATGGAAGGGTCGTATTCTTTGGATCATTGTTTGCATTCTTATTGTTGATTGGTTTAATTGTGGCTATTGTTCTATACGTCAGGTGAATGACAGTGATATTTGTTTCTTGAGTTTTTCAATTTCTTGAGTTGTTTCTTAACTTTTCCCGAGGTCTCTCCTCCGCAGGGTATTTTCCTCCGCAGTGACATATTTTTTACTGACTAACAAAACGAAATAGACTTGGAGCAAGTCTACAGTTTGGTGGGCCAGACTTTTCCAATTTACTTTGCCATGTTAACTGTAATTTTACTTCTGGTAGCATTAGTTCCTTTTTCGTTTAAAACTTTAAATCAATAGATGTGGGGTTTTTCAGGGCAGCAGGCCCAAAAAGTTGAAAGATATTCCAAGAATCTTACCTGAATTATTTGATTCAAACCAATGAAGTTTTGGAAACACCTTAACACGTGATTCATATTAGCACGTGATACCTAGTCAGAATTCTGATTGCATCCAGGGAATGAGGAGATTGCATTTTTACATCTGGACTCAGTTAAATTAACAGTTAATTCCTATATAAGTTTTTATTTTGAGGGCATCCATAAATTACGTACGCACCGAGGGGAAGGGGTATAAGTCGAAAGCGTACATCTTTTGTTATTGCCAGATTTTTATATTGTTCTTTTGTGTACAAGGAGAAGAGGGTCAAATTTGTGCATACTTACTTTATGCAGGGTCTACTTTATGGATGCTAACTTATAGGGCAGAGCACAGGCAAACCAACTCAATTCAAGAAATAAACTAATGTTAAAATTTCTGCGAAGAATAAAAATAATTTTCGTATTTACCTCCGGAAAATTTGATTTTTTTTAGTTGTTTGGGGTGAAAGGGCTAAATAGAATTTCATCTTTGTGTATAACTCTTTTTCCCTTTTTTATAGATCATCTAAAAGTCGAAGGGCAGAACGAAAAATAGAGGGTGATGCGTTTAAACAATTAGAAGAACCTGACGAAGATGTGAAACTCGATAATTTGTAAGTTTCATTTTGATCCAACAAATTGCAGTTTTAAATATGTTTTCTTGGATCTGATACACGGGAAAAAAATTTGCCAAGCAATCATTTCTCAAAAGGTCTACTGCAGACTATTTTACTGAGTGAGATCATTTCTAAAACCTCGCTTCCAGGGGTATTTCAAAAGGAGACACTCCTGGTACTCGCTTTATACTGCGTGTTGATTGACTAATACGAAACAATAGGGTATCGAATCCCCATCGAAGTGACGTCTAATTGGCACAAGGAAACAAGAGAACAGCAAGGAAACAAGGACTTGTGTGATACGTCTACCCCGTGGGTATTGGTTCTCTGACAAATATCCCTGGAAACATGGTTGGCCATTTTTAATGAGGGTCATTTAGGGCCACTAGAGAATAAGGGGACATGTCAAGAATCAAAAAGGAGCAAGGGAACAAGTGAAAAACAAGAATAGAGCTTGGGAATATGGGTTAACGCAAAAATCAAGATTTTCTAATTCTTCCAAAACAATAAGTGGGTTCATTTGCAGTTTCAGGGAGGGAACCGGGGAACACGGACGCTGCTAAACGACCCTTTTTATTAATTTTGAGTTTGGAATGCATGCATATGCTTATAGCAAAGGTGAAAAATTGTGTTTACGTGCGAAAATTAAAAAAAAAATCAGTATATGAAAAAGCGTGTTATTTTATTTTCACAGTCACATTTTACTTTTTAGGTTTGAAAATTCTCATGTGAACCCTTTGTATGAAATGCCACTTGATGAACTGGTTGATAACAGGAAGCAATCGAAGAAGAAAAGTAAACTAGACAAATTTTATATGAAGAAAGATCCTGCTGATGAAAATTTGTATCCTGCCGAAGAAAATGGGGTCGCTAACATGACATATGATTCAGATGAAATAGGGATTTTTCTGAACCCTCTGTATGGAGCAATTTCTACCAGAGAACATTTTGATAATGAAACGGGTATGTGAAATATAGTATTTGATTAATGGCGTCGCTACTTCAGGTGTGTGGGGTGCACAAACCCCTCCCACGAGAATCGGCCAGTTTGATGAAAATGTTTGCCACAATTGTGAACTGTCAGAACTATACGAGCACACGATGTGAAAATTTCTGTTGGTTCAGATGCGGATTCAAAAGCGACTCAGATCAGTAGATGATTTAAAAGAAAATATATCCTGCAGAAGGACAGGACAGGACAGGGTTTAGCTTCTTTGTTGTTTTGTAAATTTCGACACAGAGAGCTCTTAAAAAAACTTGGATATATTTTTTGCCTGAGGTCTCTCCTCCGCAGGGTATTTTCCTCCGCAGTGATATTTTTTTATTTTTTATTAACCAACGAAACGAAATAGACTTGGAGCAAGTCTATTCTGGAGCAACATTAGTTTCCTCTTCCTAAACTTTCTACGAATCTGATATGTTCTTAGAGTAAGAAACCAATGAATTGTCATCTGCACAGTTGTATAATTCATCCCTCTTAATGAATACTAGCATATCATTTATATAGAAATTAAAAAGGATCGGCCCTAGTACAAAGACTTGTGGAACACCGAACAGTATGGAAAACTAAGAAATTCTCACCAAAGCCTTGAAATAAATTTAAGAGCAAGGTTTTTTTTAAGCAATTGATTAATTAAAACTTTGTTCTCTATTGTGCTGAGAACAATAAGTCCCCAATTTGGAACAGCTTCTGACGGCACCGGTGTAAGTAAATTATGTGGAATTCAACATTTAATAAGTAGTATTTATATAATATTTAATAACATGATATTTAGATATTTAATCTACAGGCATGGCAAGTTGTCACCCATGACTATCTCGCCTGGGGGGGAGTGGGTACACTGGATATTTTGGGACGAGCGTTTTGAGCTATAAGATTGTCTAGATTAGGGTAGGATTTACACATGAGATTATTTGAAATAGGGTACTGAAAAGTCATAAACTTGGGGGGGATCAAGGATCCTGAGTGCTGGGTAAGGATTTTCATCAAAACATTCTGTACATCAAAACAGTGTGATTTTGAAAAATAGCACCAACACCCCCTCCGTCTGACCAAGGGATGTGTACTGCTCCGAGCAGTTATTAGACTTGCTCAAGTCTTCTTGCTTTCGAAATGAGACTTGGGCAAGTCCAGGCAGTTATTTCATCAACGAAATTCCGACCTGGATGGTGTTGGATGACTGAAAAAGACACACGCAAGGATACCAGAATACACCAGAGTATACACCCGAACGTTCCTCTCGTTATTCTGGTTTTCTTTTATAAGCAACTCTTGGCAAGAAACACATTGGTAAAACCCATGAAAATTTAAGAAACTTTTACTGGTGAATAAAAAATCTCTAAGAAATTTTTTAGCGAAGATTACATAATGCTTTATGATTTTAATGGGATAAACATGACGTTAGATGATTGATTGATTGATTGATTCAGTGAAGATTTTGTATATAATCTTTTTAATACCTAGTTTTTGTTAACTTTTTTGTTAAGAAAAAGAATTCATGGTAAAAACAGAATTTTTTCATATGCAAAGAACCTGAAGAACTAAAAACGGAATTTTTTCATATACAATTAAAAAACTTTCAAGAAACTTTTACCAGTTAAATTCGGTACAAAATAGTCTAAAATTAAGAACCTTTTACTAGTGGAGCCTTGGTAAGGTTTCTTATACAAAAAACGTGTATGTGCATTGTCGCTAGAACTGTTAACATATTGTAATTTTGTTTCTTCAACGGCCTTCAATTTACCGAAAACGAATTGATGCAATTAGAGAATAAATTTTTCCAAAAGTTGATTTGTGTGTGTCGGTGACTGAAATTTTGTGCTTGAAAATCTTCGATAATATATTTTATTTTGGACCATACGGACATGTTTATATGAGAGAAATCATAAACGTTGGATAGAAAAGGGAAATTATTTTATAGGTAGGTATCCCACCTTTTAGCTGGTTGGTTTCTCGTATCTCTCTCTCTCTCTCTGTCACGCTCCGTCCGTCACGCTCCGTCCGCTCCGTCTGTCACGCTCCGTCCGTAGTGGACACTGCGCGGTCTACCACAATTTTCCAGATGTGTCTGTGTTTTGCGATTTCTTTGTGGTCACTAATTGCAATGCTTCTTATGTTTTTGTCATTATCTTTAATTAGCAAGTTAATTTTAACGTTTTCTAAGTCTAAACAAGCCCAATAGAAATTGATTTTAGTTAAAAAGAGGCTGGCCTCGTAGTTGTTTTAAAGTTATATATCAACCTGTACATCAACATATAATATAATGTTCAATATGATAAGAAAATGAACATATTTAATTAAAAGTTGTTTGTTTTTATTTAATAATTGATTCTTTAAGTTCCTAAGAAAAGTTTTTACAGTTAGAAATACTTTTCTGTGACAATGGTGTATTATTCCAAAGACAAGCACCTTCATTTTGAAAGGCTCCATCTTCCCACCTGTTGCTTGTTTTCGGAATTTAATCACACACACACTTATGGCAAGCGAATGTCACCACAATTAGAAAAACTTGATTTTTCTGAGAAAAACCTAGATTCTCTGAGAAAATTTTGATTTTTGTGTAGAAAAATTGATTTTTTCTCAGAAAAACCTGGTTTTTCAAAATTTCTAGCTTTTCTGTAGAAAATCCTAGTTTTTCTGAAAAAATCTTGGTTTTTCTGTAGAAAAATTGGGTTTTTCTCAGAAAAACTAGGCTTTTCTAATTATGGTGACGTCCGCTTGCCATACACACTATCAACAACAACAAAAATTCCAATTTTTTCATTTCAGTGGCACTTTAATATATTGGTTCAAATAACAGAATCTTGATTCGACCGTCTGTCAGGAGAATCGAAATTATGAAAGCCCACGTTCGAATGGGATTCGAATATCGATTGTCTTAATCTGCTGATAAATTAGCATTAGTTAATTAAATAATTAACATACCACACCACACCACACCAAAATTAGGTATGTGCCAGGGGTTATTCGGAATATGGTTGATAGAGAATATGTGTTTTTATCTTGATTCAGTTTTAAACTTTCGATATCATAATGCTACATTATCGTTTGACGATATTTACAATTGTCAATTTATCATTCATTTATTGTATATAAACAAATGTTTTTTACGTCAAAAGATAATTTGATTTGTACATGAAGATAGTTTTATCGAAAATCAATCAAATTTGTGTTATTTTTACATTTATCTTATTATTTTCTCCATATTTATCGTGTATGTATCACATTTCATTGTACAGGGTTGCTGCGGTTAGGAACACGTACGGCATCAACTCTGAAAGTCAAAATGGAGTTTAAAATTTCAATATTCGGGCTGATTTTTGCAGTAATTACGGACATTAAATATTGGGCAACATGAAACAACGAACTTAATTTCCTACCCAATATATTTTCATTTTTCACGTTATATTGGCCTGCGCTCAGAACTCTATCGGTCTCCGGGCATGTTTCCTCAAAACGGTCATGTTTCTGTTCATTTTTAGATTATTTTAGTCTATGCGGTCTATTTTAGTCATATGCCAAGATACCTATTTATTTTATTCTATTAGGTATCTAGTCATATTAGTCGCACTCTAGTCATAGGCCTAAGACTAGTCATAGGCCCTAAAGTAAAATAAATAGATTGATAAAATTCTTCAAAATATCTACTCAATAAACGATGCCAAAATATTCAAAATAAAACACACGGAATGAGAACGAAGTCAGTAGGCCTAAATGCTAAAGGAATTTGATTCGGAATCTGAAAAACATGCTGAATTATTGTCGATGAAGGGACAACTCACAGAAAGTATAGAGTAGCATCCCAGAGTTTGGTTTGTGGGCCAAATCTTTTTTACGGATAGTTGGCGAGTTGGTTCATTTTTTAATTTGTTGAATTTTTAATAAATTTAATATTATATTACATATGGATGCACCACACGCAAAAAGTTGGTTAGCATAAGCCCTCTTTACACGACGCTTTTTAACCCAGGTTCAACCCAGGTTGACCCCAACCCGAGTTGAACTCCGTTTGATTTACACAGCTATAATTATTTTTATCGTGTGAATCGAACCTGGGGTCAACCTGGGTTAATATCAGCTAGCGCATGCGTATGTGCGTTTGATTGAACGAAAGGAGACAGATAACATGGCGGATTGCGTCCAGAAGAAAATTTTTTTATTAAGGGTTTGTTTAATGTTGGCCTATATATTCAAACGTAACCCTGTTCAGCGAGTTGTTTTGCCATTTTTTCAAACACAGATCTTGCTGAATTCTATAATCAGCCCAAATGCTATCATCGTCCCGCAAATGTCCCTCGCATATTGACGTTTTCTTTTTCCATTTTGCTACTTTAGAAAGCATTTCTTCGTGAAAACAGTGAAAAATATGCCAGGCTTTCAAGATAAAACTCAAAAATAGCACCTTTTTCACAAAATAAACACAATAAAGTGCATGCGCTCTAATTTCCCCCAACCCAGGTTCGCCCCAAGTTCTCTTTACACGGCACTCAACCTGGGTTGAACCCAAGGTTGAACCCACCTCGCGAGTAGGATTTTCTTAAACCGGGGTGAACCCAGGTTTAGCCTCTTTACACGACAAAAATGAAACCTGGGTTGGGGTCAACCTGGGTTGAACCTAGGTTAAAAAATGTCGTGTAAAGAGGGCTTAAGGGTTTTAATATGAGCGAATCACAACTTCACTTCGCTCCAGGAATTTCACTGGTGCAGGAATTTCACTGCAATTGGTTGGCTAAAAGTTTAGAACCAGATTGTGATGCCCAGTTGTCGGGTAATTGCTCCGAAATTGAGACTTAGCTTCAAAATATTATCATTAATTAATAATATAGGAGATTCAATTTTTTATTGAGAAATTAATTTTAAGGGCAAACAATTGAAAAAATAAATATCTTATTATTATTCTGATAGGGCAAGGGGGCAGCTGCCTCCGTGGTTCCCTGCGCAGAGCACTTGCTTTAGTCATGTTTGAGTTTCATTTCAAATTTTCTGATTCCACCAAATTTAGGACTATTGGAAAATAAGTCAATCCACGACAAATACATATGTTTCGTAAAGTCTTCTCTTGCAATATGATAAATACCATTAGGATTTGCTCGAAAGCATGTATTGAACCACCATCCTCCCTTGCCTTGCGAAGCACAGTTGTTTGGCGAAAGGTCGTTATCTTTATCAAAGGTTGAAAATTTCATTCCATTGTGAATTGCTAATGAATCACCAGCAGTTCCAGAATATCCACCAACTTTCAAACGGAATTTCGCTGCTTCATTTTCAATTTCAAATGTAGAATATTTTGCATAATAAGGCCTTCCGTCTTGATGTTTTGTTAGATCAACCCGTAAAATAGCTTTTTTACCAGGACCTGCCAAAGTGTGCAAATTATCAAGTCGTTCTTGTCTCCAAACCCTGTTTTGTATTGCTGCCAGTTGCGATTAAAATCAACTGTACCGTCGACATGACGTTGAAAAACAATCCAGCCACCCCCGTCTGTTGTCATGTCACAAGGAACCGCAATGCCCTCCGGTGGTGCTCCTGGGGGGTAAATCATAAGGGTCTCGTTTGTTTTAATCTCACCAAACCGTGCGTGTTCACAACCTAAAATAAACGTATAAAAGCAAAGTGTTAATTGTAGTAATGGCAGCAATGATTGTGATGGTAGTAATTGCAGTATTGGTTGTAACGATCACAATGAGCGTGATGGTAGCAACAGTATAATTGTATCAATTGTATAATAGTAGCAATGATAATGATTGTACTAATGGTGATAATTATGATGATGCTAGCAATGTTAATGATGGCAATGGTGGTAATATCAGCAGCAGCAGTAGAAATGGCTGCAATGGTAACAAAGATAGTAATCGTATATTGTATATGAAAACGGCAACCGCTGGCGTCCAATACGACCATTTGTCCATTAATTTTCCCAAGAGCTTTCGTGGTAATTGATTATGGTAGTAAAGATGGTAATGATTATGGTAGTAAAGATGTTATGGTAGTAAAGATAGTAATGGTGGTTATGACGGCAGCAGCAGTTGAAACTTCCTCAATGGTAATAACGATAGTAATCGTATATAGTATATGAAAACAGCAACCGCTGGCGTCTGCTAGAGAAACAGCAGATGGAGAAACTAACTATTTCAAAATCCTTGCTGGTGTCCTACAAGGCGACACTCTTGCTCCTTATCTATTTTCCATTGTAATAGATTATGTTATGAGGAGAGCTATTGGTGACAGATCGCACGAACTTGGATTCACACTATAGTCCATTCTGTCAACGTTACAGATTTATGTTTCGCAGATGACATAGCGTTACTTGTAGATGAATTGCAACAAGCTCAAGAACTATTACAGCTTGTAGAAACTGAAGCAGCTAAAGTCGGTCTGCA
>JAYJMH010068469.1:0-11375 GCA_036873815.1 Phacellophora camtschatica | reverse complement strand
GATGGGATGGGATGGGATGGGATGGGATGGGATGGGATGGGATGGGATGGGATGGGATGGGATGGGATGGGATGGGACTTGCAACTTGTTTTGTCAGTGTTTGCCTATTAAAACTATTAGAAGTTGGAAAAGTTACAAACGTCTTGCATGAAATTGCACTTCTCTACAACTACCGAAAGTGGCAGTTCTTTTGATGAAATTCCAATGCTAAGATGCAGTTGTTGTTTATAGTCAGTTGCGCTTGCATTTGTGAGTCACAATGCCTCCACCGCGAAAACTGCATATGATACTATTAATAGCTTTCTTTCGAATAAACTGATTCACAGAATGCTTTGAAATATTTTTTTAAAGCAACACAACTTAGGTTTTCTTCAAGAAAAGTTTATATTTGTTTACGCAATATTTATATTCAGTGAGAATTTAAAAATGTATAACTTTCCAGTATATGATCCACAGATTATCTTTATATTTGAATATTCGATTATTAGCCCCTGTGAAAAGGCTTTCCTTTAATTAATCTTTGAATATTGATTAATGAACGCGTCATTTCTTAAATATACAACTCAAAATGGCCCAGCATCAAGATTTTTGGTAGTATTTCCAGCCTGTTAAAAGCATAACTAAGATCGGACGAAAGTCGCTTATTATTTTCGTTTGCTTGTTTTCTTCAGCTGGATTAAGGCTAAATATCATTAATGCATTAATACAAGGCCAAATATAACATATATTTGTCGATGTGATATTGGTGTTTACAGTTCATGGTTTCATATAGCCATGATGAGGTGGAACTTGTTTTCTTGGGGGAAGAACTGTTTTGTAAAGAGTTTGCATGGAATTCTTTTTTCAGCAACATGACACATTATCTTGAATTAGAATGTTACTTAATTGAGAAAGTATTTTTGTATCTCCGTCGTTGTCACGTTATTTGATAAATGCTATTTAAGTTTCTTGTTTTTGAAAAATTAACAAATGCACCTGGTACTTCTCGAAAATAGTTGGGAGTCAAGAAGCTATAGAAATTTGAACAGGAAAAATATTTCTGTATTTTTATCGAGGACTAGAGAGGCAAAGGCAGACTCTGGACAGTGAGTATTTTCAGAAAATATACAATCATCTAAAAAGGCAATTTACTTACCGTAGTTGTTCACTGCTATTTTTGTTTATATTGAAGGGCCACCGAGAGAATTGACGGGCTCCTGAATAATGGAATATTTGGGGGCCCTCTTTTACGCCCCCCCCCCTATATTTTTGCGTGATGCGCTATTAACCACACTTTCGTGCTTGAAATCGTGAAACAGCCATTTTCATGCGTGGTTTTATGAATCCAGATTCTTGCGTGAAGCGTGATATTGGAGTTTTACTTGCGTTATGCCGTGAAAAAGGTTTCGGCTGTGCGTGAATGAAATCCGAACTAAAATGATAGTTTTGCAAGTTTATTTCAACTTGGCACGTAATATATATTTCTAGTCAATCTCTATGGGAAACAATATAAAAACACAACAGCCATAAACAGGGATGTGCGGGCATTAGCCGACGCAATTTTTAGATTTTTTATTTGCGTGCACATGAAAATCCAATTTTTCAGTGCGTGAATACGTGAAACGCTAAAATATAAAATATGCGTGAATCATAGCCCCTATGGGGGGCCCCCTTTTACTACACCTGCTTACAGGATCTAAAGTAATTTTTATTCACTAGGGCCCCTCTGAAATTAGCAGTTGTTGACTGCAGGCCCACATGGGCAGTTGCCCCCTTGGCCCCTTTCTCAGTGGACTTGGGTAAATGGGCTTGAATTTTTGCTGATACATTTTAAGTGCACTTTTTCTTTAGTCAAAGACATCTAACTATATTTTGATTAAAAGGATGTTTTTATGAACTCTTTTGGTAGTTTCTAAACTTCAGAACATTGCAGCTTTTCAAATCTTGGTTTTGAAAATTGAATTCGAGAGATGTAATAATGTCGTATATAATAATGGAAAGATGCTTTCTCGACTCTGCTTTGCAGTTGTTGTTGTATACGTTTATCGTTAACTATGATTTGAGCTATGTTTGAGGCTGGTGGTATGACTATCTATCTGTTGACCAATTGACTCATTGATTTATTGATTAACTGGTCAAGACTCCAATATGCTTCATGATGCCTTGGGGTATCGAATAACACAAATGAGGTCAGGATCAATTCATATCCTATTTCTAAAGAGAGGCTGGCGCTGTTTTCATTTTTGCGATTTCCGTTGTACGGGATCCGCACTTTGGCGCTCTTTTTCAGTTTCAAACGTGCATTTTATCTAATCTCCATTTCACAATGTAAGTTGTTTTAAGAAAACAATCCTCTTTAAGATAGTTTATCCGTGGTTTGCAAAGCGGATTGATCTGCTCACAAGCAGTTGCAATGTGCTTTGAAACTTGTTTATAATGGCACTGATATTGTTGTATTGAAACTGATGACTTTTGTTTGTTAAAATGATTGAATGATTGATATCTCCAAGCATCAAAAGCAACGACATAAAATCTCGTTTCTGCATGGAGAAATGCGAACACTGTTGCTTTATTGTTATTAAAAAACAATTATTTCTGCGGAGGTGGATGTTTTTACCTCTGCGAAGGAAGATGTTATTACCTCTGCGAAGGAAAATGTTTATAATTTTCCGCATACATATAATTATAAAAATCTTCCTCTTTATATAGGAGTATTTTCTAGAAAGAAATACCCATGGCATGTCTTGTTCTTAGATTTTGGCAGGATTTTGTTAATATATGGAACATTAGCATGACTAGAATTTTGTGGCGCTTAATTTTCTAGAATTTTGTACTAAACCTAACAAATATGAAAATTCAGAAATAAGATTTTGGTTTTTTGAAACTTGGGTAGGGATTTCGTTCACTTGAAACTTGGGTAGGGATTTCGTGCGCATAAATGCTTTCAATGGGTCGTTACCCTGCGTTCAATGGGTCGTTACCCTGCTTAGGTCTATTGCTCTTGACAAACCAAACATCAAATTTTAAGTTGATGTAAACAACTGATATTTTTTGTTTTTTCAAGGGCCCGCAACTGGCAACTCTTTCACGACACAAGGACAAACCTTGAAATCTTCTGGAAACCCGGCAGTGTTCTACACTGAGTCATTGATTTTGTACCTTATAAACTTTTTCCTTCTTGTGGAAAAACTGAAAGTTTGAATTGGAACTAATGATGTGTGGGCAAGGGCATAAGTCCAGTATTGTGAAGTAAATACACCATGCTAGGGCTTGCGTAAACATTTTGATAAATTTATTCAATACGTTGCTGCTGGGTTTTAGATACGTTTTTCCCTTTAGAAAATTTTCTAATTTTTAACATACTTGCAGTTACAGCTCCGCAAGATGTCGTTTTTCTTCTCTTCGGGAGAGATCGTTGTCTGTCTAGTTTGGAAAATTCCACACATAAAATGAATTGCTTTATCTGTATGGAGCTTTTCTAAATTTTTACTTTTGCTTTTTCACAATCTCTTAGCTGCTTTTATGTTTTTGTTAGTGTTGACTTGCTGCTGAATTCTAATATGGGCATAGAGGACATTTTTTAGCCCAGATTTTTTCTAGAGTTTTACAGCTCGACAGATCCATCTTTTCCCTTCTATTCTTTATAATTTTCATTCAGTTATTTATTTTCTTCTGCACCATAGTAGCTGTCAAATTGCGTAATATAACTCTGCTACACAGAGGCTCCTTTGGTTGTTTAGTTTTGTTTAATTGCGAAGTCGTGCCTCCGCGCAGGAGTGCTTGTAAAAGAAGGAAAGTTTCTTTTCTTCCGCTTTCTTTCACTGCAATTAAAAACAAAACAAAGATTTTTTTGCAGCTATTAAGCAAAAATAAAGGAAAAAATAAAAAGGAGCTTCTATGTGGGAGAGTGGTGTAATATGTGTTTCGTCTTTTTAAAACGTACTGGAAATAAAAAGGAATACATCTAATTCAGAACAAAATTATATTTTATACTCAATTTCTCATGAAAACACTGATTGTGCTTGTTTATGGCCCCATGCTTGTAAAACCTCTCATAAGATTTACAAACTGAGTTTTCTTTGCTGAAGGGGTAGTTAAATATGTAAATCCGCCCTAATTTGATAATTCGCACAATAAAGAAAAAGCTGTCCCAAAATCAGAGAAAAATTGCATGAAAATTCGAAATCCTCATGAAAATATTGCCGTCTCGATCAAAAATGATCCGAAAGCCTCATTGCCATTTTGTATACTTTGCATTGTATTGTTAAAAAGAAAAGGCTTGGTATTGTTTTTTGCTGTTTTGAAACAATATAGGTAACGATAGGCAATTTCAAATCCCCATTGTAGGTTTTCAATTTTAAATACCCCATTTGCAATTTCAAATTCCCCATTTTTCAGTTTGTCAAATTTTGTATACCTCGGAATCTAGTTGGTTTTTTTTCATCAATTTAAAGTTTCGTCATTTCCCACATTTGTTTACAATTGTTTCTGTATGTACATACGAATTGCAAATACAGTCAGAGTCTGTTTACTTTCTGTTAAATTTCAATTTGCTCGTTAATGTGACTTATGCAAACATAATGGTGTAGAATCAGATTTCGATAGGTTTGGCGTGATGCGTTATCGGGCCTTTTGCACGCGTGATTTTTGGCGTGAAAGTGCGACTAATTATACGCGAAAAACCATTATTTAAGCGTCATTGCGTAGTTTTGCGTGTGTTGTGATAAATCTCTAAATAACCAAGTTTAAATACGAAAAACTCGTGCGCGTGAACATACAACTAATTTCTTCCTGATGCGAAAGCCTGAAATACGATAGCAATTAGCGTCATTGAGTGAACCTTAGGCCCTATCGGGGGGGGGGGGGCTAATTTTTTAGATATTGTCATCAAGTTTTGTTTCGTAGTACTGAACAACTTCAATATATATTAAGAAACACATTCTCTCAACGTATTAAGTATTTCTTTGTCTCTAATAATATTGCAGACGGACACGCCCTCAAATGACTCCCTGCTTCTCGTTACTTCACATACACATGCACACTTATGTAGATGTCTTTAAGGTATATTTTAACTTCAGACGTTTTTTTTTATCTTTTTGTGACGAAAGCCTACTTTAAACTGACGACCAGCCCTCAAGTTCCACAGCAGACATTTGGTTTTTCTAATTGCTTATGAAATCTGGTCATGTTTACATTGAGATACAAGAGGAATGTTGTGATACTGTATCTGATCGAAAATGTATTTCTATCCTGGCTATCCTGGAAATGTGGCTATCCTTCCATGTTAATGTTTTATGATTTTACGTAGTTGTTTTCATTTGGTTTTGCCTTTTCAGTAAAGTAAAATAAGTAAAGTAAAAATAAAAATACGTCCCTGCGGAGGAAAAATCTTCTGAAACGATTCCTCCGCATGCATGGACATTTTGTTTTTTCTTAATTTTTTTTACTGATTTAACAAAATAGAGTTGGAGTCTAATACATGATAACGAAATAAATAAAGTCTAATACATAATTTGTTCAGACAGCAGAACTATACCTTCGAGGCACTCTTTCCCAGCTGCAAAAAACAGAAGCAAATAGGAGGGTAAATATTTTTATTTTGATGTGGGTTAGCAGACAAGTAGGTATTTCATAATTTCCTTGGTTCATCCATGAATTTTGATAATTTGGAAAGACTGGTGAGATTTACTTTTCTGTTTCCTGTGTGCTCGTATGTTTCCTTGTTGACACTTGGTCTAGATTTTTTTTTTAATTTAACATAAACAACTTTCGTCTTTTTTTTTCAAATAAAGAACAGCAAAGAAGACATTTTTTTCGACTTTACCTCGTTCAAACCTGTAGCTTTGCTATTAAGGTATATCATTGGGGGTGAGAGGAGGGAGGGAAGGGAGGGGTGAACATTGCATTGCATTACATAACATAGGGGAGTATAAAATCTTATGAAATTTTTGTTAATATTTGGTACGTGTCTGTCACCCATATTGGGTGAGAGATTCTTTTGTGGGAAGGGGTGTTTATATGTGCCGATCATATAAGTTGTAAGCCTAAAAATAGGGTGTTGTGTGTGTCCATGTATGGGAGTGGGTGTCTGCTGATCATATAAGTTATGTGCCCAAAAATTATTCGAACACTTTGGTTCAAAGTTTATTAAAAGTGCAAATGAAACATTTGGTGAAATTGCAGGCACTGGTAGGAAAGTTTGCGTCAGTTTTAGGGATTTCAGTGGCACACTTCAATGTAAATTTCCAAAGACTGTACAAAAAGAGAAAGGATGGACATTCATTTTTGATACAGTATGTGTTGACAGAAGGAGACAGCATTTTTGAAATAATATAGTTATTACTGTATTCTTCAAACAATCTAATCCTTCCATCGTATGCATTTGACTATTGATTCATTTCGAGATCTTTTTCATTTTTTCTTTGAATGGTTAATTATAGCTCTTCCTTTTTTATCCGAATGGACAATGAATTACCACATTTAATTGATTGAATGAATTGCACTTGGTTAATGAATGACCGCAGTTAATCATTATATCAGTTGTGCCTGGTTAATGAATGACCACATTTGGTAATTATTTGCACCGTGTCCGGGCCTATCCTATTAAGTAGTGAATTCCAATAGTCTTGGAAAAACAAACGAATTTAGATTGATGTGCGGTCAGTATTATTAAGTAATCCAAGGATCGGTGATGGACATTTTATCAAAAGTCTAAGACTTCCCATCGCAATTACAAGAGTCAATATTTACCCATCTCAGCCAGCAAGACGCCCTTACAATTGTCCATTGTCATTCACCATCACTACAAGGTTGGTTTTAATTTTGGGGCATGCATGCGTCGCTGAAGTCAATTTGTGCAGATGTCGTTTTATTGGTAAGTAAAAATATAAATAGCTTAAAATTAGCTTAACGAGTCCGAACGAGTCAAAACGTTTGTCTCAAACGTCTTAAGGTTTGTGCAAATAGGTATGTCTTCACGTGGCACGTGGGAAAAAAGATTGTTCTTAGGGAACAGTAAGGTGTAAAGCAGTTACTGAGGTTATTCCTTATTTTGACATTGTTGTGATCTTTTATTTTTTTTAACAATTAGAATTAGAGCGTTGAATTAATTGACTTGTTGACTTGGTCATTAATTGGGATGTTTATAAATAAAATCTTTCTTCTTCGTGTTAATATTAGAACCTCATGAATTGCTTCTGAATCTCATATATTTATTTACAATCCAATTTTTTGACAATTTACGGTTAATTTGACAATTTCCTTCAGTTATTTGTGTTTTTAGCTTTTGTAATGACCACTTTGTTGGGAAGCACAAAAGAATTTCGTTTTTGTTTTTCCCAGGGTTGCTTGCTTTTTGGGAATTTTTTTACTTTTAGAAAATACAAGATACTTTGGACCTTTTGGTTCATCTTTGTCAAGACAGTTAGGTCACAGGTTTACTGACAATACGTTTCTTCAAATAACTACAGCATTCTTTTGTATTTGAAAGGTTTGAGTCTCTCGATCAAAGTCAAGGGTGGGCATGTCACATTAGGGACAATTGACCAACATTTGTCAAAAACTACAACTGGCCTTTCAAACCATTTCTTATGTCCTATTTTCCCCCTAAACATTGCTTTTCAAAGAACTTTACCATTGGTTTTTATTTTTCATTATTTAGGCAGATAATTTTTGGAGAATTTGTAAACTGCGATATTTGTTTTTAGAAAGGCCAACCGAATCCCGAAAAACAACCGAACAATGCTTGCTACATTGTACAAAATTAACACTTGATCTAGTTACGCCCGGATTTATTTCTGCTAAACCGGGAAATCCTATGCAAATTTTATTTTGCAGGGGGTAGCGCACGAAAACCAACTAATTTATGATATGATATGATATGATATGATATGATATAAGTTTTAACCGCATTTACCCCCTGAAAATATTTAGTCCATTCACGTTTCACGGAAAACCCTTTACCCCCTCTGTATGAACTTGTTTGTGTGTTTATTGACTTTACTTGTTGATGTCTGTGTTGTTATTGACTAAAGATGACAAAACCCTCTGTGGACCTTTTTTGTGTGACATTGCTGAAAAAAGGAATACATTTCAATGCCATGGAAAATGCATCCTGCCACTTTTTTAACTCTTCCTTCGAGACATGGAAATGACTTGCTGATCATTAACTGCCTATTTCTGGACTATTTCTGCTATTCTAGTGATATCAGCAGAGCAACCACCTTCTATCAGACGTTTGCAGTATCCTGACATGGCCTACTGACGTAATTTATTGCCATAAAATGTGTGATTGACACGAGAGGAAACATTTCTGAGCAAAGCCTCCTTGCAATAGTTTTCTTTTCTTTTCAAAAACATTCACTTGACAATCTATTTTTTCTCTAGTTTCCTTCGGTCCATACATAGCAATCCCGTTTTGCCCCTCCTGTTACTTTTTTATGTTGCTGTGATTGAGCTACTTTGCAAGTTTTGTTTGATTTCCGCGGGAAGACATGTTCTTATCATGTTTCGGAAACTAGCAATATCATCTTGTTTTTTGGTGTTTTTCGTGTTTTTGATATTTGTTTTTCTTGGCTTATGTTATAAATAAACATGTCAGAAAAATTGATGCCTTGTTGCTATAGGGTTGGTTTATGGTATGTTAGCCATTGTGTTTGTCGGCCTTGTATATGGGGATCATTGAAACGAGGCTTTAAGATGTTTTTGTTGAAGTTCCAATTTGCCATTGTTCGAATTACGATTACAATCACGAGGCGGAAAACCCTAGTCCAAAAATATTCCTGTTTTTTTTTATGAGTCGTAGTATAGCTTTGCATAACTACGATGGTTGTAATAGGTTTGTACTATAGGGGAGGGGTACACAATTCTCAACAATTCATGATAAAAATAAGGAACCTCCAGCTCCTTCTTAAAATTAAGGTTCCTTCTAAAAAATAGCGTGTATACTTCCTGGAAATGTGTTACGTTGTTTGTTATTAGGCCTTATGACATACGAGATTCCCCAGGGTGAATAGGTTCAAGTATCCTGGTACCCGTGCAATTTTTTGGAAATACAAAAATACCATATTCTTGGTGTTTTTTTTTTTCAATTTACCTCAAAACAAACATGTGTGAGATATCTGCTGTTGGCTTACAATTTTTCTTATAAGAACAACTTTGATAAGAAAGCCAGGCTGAGATCTGGATCTAATTGTTTTGGCATTTCAGAAATTGTTTACGTTAAGTACAAAACAGCATCGAAGCGTCGAGCACTTGATCTGAAATACGCTTTAGACTTGAGAAGGTTAGGGTTGCAAGTTTGTTAAAATCAGCCCAGAAATAAGAACAAATCCATGCTGAAACCGAAGCTGGCTGTTCTTAGACCCTGTTATCAAGAAGCATATGTGTCCGTAGGTTACTTGTCACTGCATCCTTTGTTCTGGGATTTACTGTCTGTAGTATCACGATGTTCTCAAATCTGTTGTTAGTATTATTGATTGGCTGGCTGATTGATTGATTGATTGAATGTCTGTCTGTCAAGAATGAAGAAATTAAGAAAATACATCGAGAAAACACATCGACGAAAAATACTTCGAGATGACAGCCATTTTTCTTTTTTAAATAGCACTCGACTGAAGCTTTAAAAACTTTTTATAACCACATTCGATACAGCTACATAAGTGCTTTATAGCCATATTCGATACAGCTACTATATGAAGAAACATTTGAGATACTGTTCATTACAACTGCTGAAATTGTTTCCTTTTGGTCAGATTTGTTTATCTGAAATGTCCCTCCAAAAATTAAATGCTCTCCGTAGAGGTCCGCCGAAAACACTCATTTAACTCACTCTTCAAACTCACTGTTACGGTAACTCTTAACACGGTTTCTTTTGTTCGTGGTGTTGCAAACTAAATTATGAGGAGAGCGCTCCTATTTGGCATAAAAGCTACATTTAATACGATACGATATGAATTCGATACAAAATAGGCCGTATATCATGATGCATCATTTTGCATTGAAGCAATCATAATTAAGCGTTCCAATATCTCTCTCACTAATGCGCAGAGTTGCTTTATGTTTTGAACAAAGCATGTCGTAACTCGTTTTTGGGGCTGAATACAACATTATATTGAGTCACAATTCAAAGTCACATAAACAACTCTGGGCTTCGTAGTAGAAGTTGTAGTTTGAAAAGATTTCGTGTGCGTGAGTTGTGGTATTTTTTACTAAACGCAGAATCGTTTTGCTGGTTAGATTTGTGCACCAGAGGTTATTCCACATAGAATGAAAAATGTAAGTGTTTATTTGTTTTGTGTAACGAACGAGTTTTAAACTTTTTAAAAAAATCTATTATCTTTTTGGATTACTTGCTTATGCTGTGGATTACGATCAAATCATGACTTTATTTATTGACGTCCTGATCTGCATGACATTTTTGAATACATAACATGCATCTCCTGTCTCGATATATCAAGATATTAATTAAATGATGAATTAATGAATGAATGTCACAATTTTCTGCATTATCTGCATCACAATTTCGTTATGAAGATGTAAAATATTACTATGTAACATCCTTGATCCTTATATCTCCAACTGCTGTTAGCATTTTGTTTATGATGGATTGGGAAATATTCATTCATGTTGATACTCGTATTACTGCTGGTATTGCGTTTGAAATCGACAATCGATTCTTATGAAATTTGTTCATCTTCATTTGATTTTTTCAGTTTCTCAACAAACTGGAATCAGATTACTCAAACGTCAACGAAAGTACTTTTTGTTGTAAAGTATTTTTCATGCATTGCGTGTCAGATTGTATCCCTGACTCTTTACATACAAATTTCCGTGCTATTTTTTGTGAAGGGGGGGGGGGGGAGCCGCAACATCGAAACATTAATAGTTAGAAAGTTTTCATTTATTCGTTTGTTTTAAATATGTTTTATGAAGATCCGGGCCCAGGGGGGATAGGGGCAGTACCTGGATAGGATAGGTGGCGTGTCTTATATTTTTGGGTCTAGGATTTCGATAATACATTTTTGTGTCTGAAACTTTTTCTTAAAAAAATATAATTTTGGTTCAGAGTTTCAGATACTGGACAGTTTCGGACAAAGAACTGCAGACAGGGCAAAAAAGAGTCAGGACGGTTTATTTCATTTGTATATTCGCGTTCAATATTTACGTAGGAAATTCAAGAATATTTCGTTAAAATACAGAAGGAATATATTTTTAATCAAAGTGTTAACAAAATTCAACATCACCGCTGTTAAATTTGAATAGTATGGGCATCAAAAATAAATTAAATGGTTATTCTATATTTGCTGAACTTCTGCACCCCCAGAGTGGATTCCATGTAAAGTCCACGCCGGATATTTACGCCAAGACAATACAAGAACAATAGAAAATCGTAACTC
>JAYJMH010068458.1:0-11380 GCA_036873815.1 Phacellophora camtschatica | reverse complement strand
AAAAGGGCACATTTTTCAATTTTGAGGGCACTTTTTCGATGTTTGCAAAAAAGTGGGGGGGGGGGCACGTGCCCCTAGTGCCCCCCGGTTCCTACGTCTCCGAACAGGCTGATTTTTTGCAAAAATTTACAAATTATTCGGAAATAGAACTTGGACTCAAGGCTACTCCCTCATTTCCATCGGAAATTCTAGGGAGATTTCCACTGGTTATTCTAGCCACATTTTCTTCCAAAGGACCCCAAAGGAAATTTTATCATACATCAGCAGCCCAACTCTATCTAAATTGCCAAAATATTAAGAATCAAAGCTGATTAAAAAATACTGGCTTTTTATTGGCTGGTTCTTACTATACCACCCAAAATCCTAAGTTTTTCATTAAAACATCGTGTGTCTCACATTAGTTCACGAATGTTTATCGTTCATAAGTGACTTTTGATGGGCTTGATTTGAAAATAAACTTCGGGATGTTGTCTTTTGAATGACTTTTTAATAGTGTTGGCAGCTTTACAAACTTTCCTATGAAGCTTCATTACTGCTGCGCAGACGAACCCAGACAAGAGGATAAAATTCCCGACCATTCCTAAGTCAATGCACAATACCCGCCATCCTCCGCTGGAATAAAATCTTGTCTTGTCAGCAATTTTAATCGGATGCCCGTTTGTTAGCAACACTTGAATCCAATACAGGAAAGCGTCCACAAATGTCCACTTTGTAGCAAAAATCGTCCTGCTCGTCGCAAAAGCAATTAGTAGATTATAAGAAAGGAGAGCTACACCATGCATATAAACGATCTTCATGAAGAGCTTGTGGATCATTCTGGGACTTCGATTGAGAATCTTAAGCTCGAAGTTGAGGATGAGCCTCTCCATTGCACCGGTCATCATTACTCCGACATGAATGAATAAGCGAAGAATTGGAAATATGCCAAAAAGTGTTGCCAATAAGAGAAGGATCTTTCCGCCAAGAGTTTTAGGCGTTTTTGTACCACCTAGAACAAGAAGAGAGAATCTTTTTCATTCTTTAACATCAACACACAAGCATAAACCTTGTCCCCAAACGTTAGACCCTCCCAAGAGGGTCTGTGAAGCGACGGAAGAAAATAGCTGAATTCTTTCATTTTCCCATCGTTTTGCCCTAATTTTCAGGGTTTTGCTTTCCTCTGCCCCGAACTGCTTCCAGAATGCCTGGGTCTGTGTTCCCTAGTTCCATGATAAATTTACGCAGAATTCCTTTTGGCTCTTTAAAAGTAGTCTAAATTTTATGTCCGGGAAGTTTCCCAAAACTCAGAAAACGCTTTCAATGTTCCCTGTTTATGGGCGTATTCTTTTGGTAATCTAAAATCTTCTGAAAACGGTAGACTTCATAGAGAAATGTACATTTCCAAAAGAACACACATTCTGAAAACGGTAGAGATTTGATTCTGAAAACTGTAGACTTTCGAGAGAAAAATTTCCCAAAGAAACACGAATTTTGTTTTACTGTGAGAATACATTGTTGCTAAGTAACGTTCGATTTTTTGCTGACGTCAATGTCAATGTTGTAAAGGAATATGGCGAAAAAACAAATTGCTTCTAAATTAATTGTTAGCAGCTTGTTAAATGAAAAACTAGACGAAGATACTTTACAGCGTATTACGAGAAGAAGACAGCGACTTTGAACTAATGATGTTTGCGGTATTGAGAAAAATGTTGGTTCAAATTCAAATCAATTTCTCTTGTAATCATTTGTCTATTTAGCCATTAGCCTGAGTTCCAGTCCTCCAAAGACGGAAGACATCTAATCGAATTTAAGTAGGTGTCTTGTATCAAATCCAGATACTTTTCCAATGAATATCAACATATTTAATCCATAATTTTTTCTCTGTATTTCAAACAGCAGCATTTTTATAGTTTTTATCACGGATATTTTTTTTACTGCAAATATAACTGCAATGTGCATTGCATACAGTCTATTACTGCAATGTAAACCCCCTGAATTTTCTTTCGGTTACTGAAAAAAAAAAAACATTTTGCAAACTTAACATTTAACAAAAATCACATTTTGCAAAATTTTCATGTGCAATTTGAATAATCGAATTCAGTCAGTTAAATCAGAATAGCTGCAAGACGATCAAGTCTTTGAAGTGATAAATGTTTGCTGTTTTAATTGAAAACATTCATTACCGGCTGTTTGACTCGGCTGTTCGTTTATTATACTTGGTAAGTCTTCTTGTTGATTTATTGCTGTCAAGGCTACAAATAATCGCCTTGTTATTTTGTTATTTTTAAAAATATTTTTCGAAAACGAGGCTTCTTGCGAGGTCAGCTCGAAAGGCAGAAGATTTCCGACGCGTCTGAAGTCTACCGTTTCCAGAAGAGCCCAAAAGTCTACCAAAAAAATGACCAAAAAACACGTTTTGAGGTTGGATGAATTTTCGTCTCGGAAGTCTCTGAATTTCGATAGGGGTTACCAAAAAAACACGCGTTCCAACTCTACCAACTCTACCGTTTTCAGAAGACGCCCAAAAGAATACGCCTCTAGTTTCATAGAATGTGTACTTCTTAAACTTTGAAAATTTCTTGGAAAATAATCAGATGTTTCAAGACGACTTGATTCGTAAACATTTTATGCATAAAGGCCAACTGAGGTATTGTACGTGGCTCTGACATTTTTGTTCTAAATCTTTCTGCAAATGACCAATTGATTTCAGCAGCTATTTCAGTAATTCTGTCAAAGATTTTTATATCAAATTTTTATTCAAATAAATACATCAATGAAAACTATTTGAATGTGAGTTCAAGTTGCCCTGTAGTTTCTTCTTTCAAGACCACTTTCTTTTCTTTGCCTACAACTAGATCGAGCTGGTTTTATAAAACAAAATATTTAGTACTGAAAAAATAACAGTGGGATTCATTAATCGAAAGAATAGATTTTACGCCATTCAACGCAGCCAAGCAAATCACAATAAACAGAAGAGACAATTTTGTGCTCATTTTTGTTTGAGTAAATCTACTCAAAAATGTGAAATTTATTGTTTCCAATCAAAAATGGCATTGTTGTGTGCAAGACCGGAGTCGGTCTCATGTTTCGCAAAATCTGTTCTTATTCCTGCAACTAATAGCATAAATAGCATCTGTTTGACCGACTGATTAATTTTCAATTTTGAATGATAGGATTGTCATGCAAATCCCGAAGAATTTCCACCGACTGTATTTCTCGGTATCTGCTATGGTTTCTGGTGGGCATTTATCACTATGACGACTGTTGGGTATGTGTCACATGAACCTTACCCTGGGTACCAGAGCCTTGAAAGACAAAATGGGATAATTGAAAAGAAAAATGACAATGAAAGAAAGAGGAGGTTCTCTCCTCTCCTCTCCCTTTTCTTCTTTTTCTTTCTTCTTCTTTTTCTCAAAGCTCTGGTACCTATGGTGCATGAACCTGTACATCGCATTGTTTACTATATTTTCAACAATTTCCACAATCAGCGGAAAGCGTTTATTGCACAGTAGAAAATTATTTGCAACATTGTTTTTTATTTGAAAATTATGTCGTCGATAGTTTTCATTCACAAATTTTGAGCTGAATTTGAAACGTTCATGACGTAACGTTTTCCTTTAAATAGACCATGGGTCGTACGGACAATGGATTGTCTGAAAGTTGATTGATTGGTTGATTGATTGATTTTACGCAACCCAAATATTGCGTGCTTTTCCAGCCCATCCGTAGCCTTATTACATGAGTTCCTTGTTTCCCTGCGCTCTCTGGTGGATTTGATATCACTGAGGAATGCAAGGCGGAGTAGCAAATTGATTCTATTTTAATAAGCCCCTCTTCTTCTTCAATCCTTTAAATTCTTAAGGAGAAATGAACAATACCTGGGGGGGGGGTACATGTCCCACGGTCAGACGGGAGTCAGTGTGCCGCTGAAATTTTATAAACCCACCCATCTTTATTGTTCAAATCTTCGTGTATACCCAAAAAATGTTGTGTTTCGTTCCAAATCGCCCAACATCAAGGACAACTTTCATTACCTACCCAAACATTAAAGCATTTTTGCTAAATATATCATACCCATGTTTAGAGAATTGACTGCGTTCAAACCCATCCATATTGGTGGCACATACCCGTACCGGTATTTTAGGGTGCCACCCTCCCCCCTCGGTACACAATATTTTGTTGGTGGTTTGTTCGATTCAAAGATTGAGGGCCTAAGTGACGGAAAAGTGTGAGGTGAGTAAAATCACAATATTTAGGGGTGTGTAAAACCACACAGTCAAACAATCCAATGTTCATGTGGTCCATGACTACTCTTGTTGATAATAAAATTGGAGAAAATAAAAGATATTTAGTTCTATATATGCATTTATGCTTCTTCTGCATATTTTTATCTGCGTGAGCAATTTTTTTGTTGAAATTCAATTTCTGTTTGAACTATCGAACGATTTAGAAAACATTTTTTGAAGTGGTAGTTTTTTGAAATTTTAGTTATGGCGACATAACGCCTAAGTCAATTCCTGCAAAACTGTTTGCTGTCGTTTGGATTTTGATGGGACTTGTTCTTTATGCAATTTTGGGAAGTGGTTTGATAGCAGCATTGCTTGTAAAAGAAGAAGTGATTATGCAGAATGTTAGATTGTACAATAACAAGGTAACATACATTTCTTTTCAAAACAATTTTCCTCTTTTTGTTCTAGAAAACGAAACGACAATACACCAACAGTGCAGATTTGTTATAGGAACAACCTTAATATGAAGCGACAGGCTGAAATTTGCTAACAAAATAAGAAGCTGCGCAGGCTCAGGTTTGAATAAAAATCAGAATGATAAAATTCAAACGATAAACAAGCACAATTTTCTACATGAATCGTAACAATTAATTAGTTTCTTATCATATTTACTACATGTGCACTTGTCAACATAGCAGTACGGAAATAGTATGCTTGCCTTTTTATACGAGAAAACTTTTGCGGCAAAATAATAACACAGAAACATCAGCCTCGGGCTGGAGCTGGCTATTCTCATGAAACGTTTAATCCAACTTTGCTCGATACTTTTTCAACCAATATTGCACTGAATTTTATCACAATGAAACCAGGATTTATTTCAAAATGTAGAAAATCAATATATGATTTTTTACATTTATGCGGGAGTACACTTTCGCTTTCCTTCGCAATTTGAAAAATGTTCCCCCGCAGAAATAGCAAATAAACCCTGGTTTCCCTGCGATAAAATTCAAATGAGGTTAGATGAAGTCGTCTGAAGAACGAACCATAATGCTATATAATGTATCTAGTCATATTTTTGCTCTAAAATCAGATGAATTTATCAACGAATGTTGCAATATTAATTACTCATTTTGTCTGTCATTATGTTTGATTTAGATCGCTGTTGTCTCTGGAACATTTGAAGAGAATGTTGCAATGGCAAAGATAGCAATTCCTGTGGGCAGTACGTCTGTTTAGAATTCATTTCCTAATATAAAGTCTGACTGGTTGGGCTATTTCAACCGTTGTACTCCTGTCAAGTTAAATTCTATTTATATTGAGTTAATTAATATTGAAATCTACACAAAAAATCATTACAGTTTTCGTATGACGACCAAATAATTCTTTAATACAATGAGTTACTTGGAGAGTCAAGAAAATGCTCCATTAGCCGTTGAAGATTTCTTTGCATATAAATTCATGAAACAATAAAAAATCTAAATCCTTTCTTTATAAAAGATGTTTTAAATTTAAATCTTATAGCATGTCATTAATAAATCCTTTTGTTTAGTTTCATTATAGGCCAAATCAGGTAACGTTTGGTAGCAATTGTCACAGAGCATTAGGTCCTAAAATCATGGGTAACCTAAAGAAATAAAAACTGCTAAAAACCTGAACATTTTTAAGAAGTTAAAAAAAATTTGGGAAGAACCGGAATATGGGTGTAATGTTTGTCAACATAATAAACGAACACACAAACGTTATCAATCTATCAAAATGATCACAAACGCAAGTCTTTTTTGATTGCAACTTCTCTTAGGTTTAATTAGTTTAATTCTCACCTTGTCAATTGCGAAATCATCTAACAGAGAGGATCGTAAACTTTAGAAGATAAAAATAAAAACGGTGCAGAAAAATACCCTGGGGAAGAAGTTGTCTTTCCATTTGGTACATAGCTTGGGGATTACTTTATAGATTTCGCCAGACAAGGTTTTTTTTTTACTGATTAACGAAACGAAATAGACATGGAGAAAATCTAGAAGAGCTTGACTCAAACTTGACACAGGACTGCAAACGATAAATTTAACATTGGATTAATTATGGGTTGGGTTGATATCGATTGAATTTCAGTCGACACAACTGCAACGTTTGCAGTAAGCCATACTTTGGGTTTTTGGTATATAAGTTTGTTTCAGTTATACAATAAAGCTCTGTCCAGTTCTCCTTTGCTCTTTCCTCCTAAAAGTAAGAATATCCAAGTATTTTTTTATAAGCTACACCTTTATGAGAAACTTTGACCAAAATTTCGGATAGTTTATTGGATTATATCGCTGAGATAGATTTTTCAAGGCACCCGGTATATTTTTAGATATATAAACCGAGGTAGAACCAATGGGTAGCAGGGGGCCATTTTGCTAGTCATTTGTTACTGTGTTTTTTTTGCATCCCAGTTGGCCAGATTTCTCCCTGAAGAACCCTTGTGCCCCTCCCCCCAAATCCTCCGAGCAGAGCACCACTCTTATATACATACATATATTTCCGTTACATGATAAAAGGTCTGTCCAATTCTCTTTTATCATTGTGCAATAATGTACACACACAAGCCCAGAGGGAGGGGAGGGGGGGAATTTGTCACACTTTTTAATAATTTGGGCTAAATTAAATTTTGATCGACATCAAAGGAAAGTTTTTTACTTCTAGATTTTGTTTTGTTTTAAAGGATCGTCTGTGGCTGAAATCTTGTCTATGGTATTAAAGGACGAAATAGATGGAGCACTTGTGGACTCATATTCATTATTTAATAAAGCCACTCATGAAGCATTTTTTGTAAACACGCCCCTTTATGTGCAGAAAATAATTTCTACCACTTCATATCACTTTGGCATTGGACTCACCGGGAATATAACAAAATTGGCAAAACCTTTCAAAGATTTTCTTCACGCAAACCAAGCTCTTCTGGTGAATGAAGTTGGTCGTTACGTTCACGTTGAAAATTTGGTAACTATTTGTTTTATTATTTTCTTGTTTTATTTTTTACTATTTTTCTTTTTTTTCTTAATTTTTGTAGACCTTTTCAGAAATATAACCTGGTCTCGAGGCTATTCCTGCATTTCCTCTTGGAATGATTATTCTTGCCTCTTTCTCTCCCAAAAGACCCAAAAGTCAAATCAAAAATTAAAACCTTTTTTGCCTTTTTGTATACTTTTATACTTTTTATTCATGCGTTGTAAAATGACTCAGAATTGTCACTTACAACAATCTTACTTACGCGTCCTGCCCTACTAGTATGCTTCTAATTTGGACACGTTTTCAAGCAACGAGGAATGTGGCTTTTTTAGAGCAACATGACATCACTGCAAGATCAATCTAACTTTCGACATTTTCAACAGCCATCGAGTGCATTATATGATGGAAAATATTTATTTATATTGCAAGTGTAACATTATTTAACATAGTTATCTGATTGATATTTTACAGGATGTAGCATCAGCAGTTATTGAGGATACCGGTGAAAGCCCAGGTATGCTGCAGTCGTCATCACCTGCTTTTAAAAATATCGTCTACGCATGTCTTATTCTCATGGGAGTTTTAATTCTTGGAGGCTTGATACATACATTTTGGAGTTACATGAAGCAAAGGAAGAAGACGAAAATCGGTAAATTCTGATGCATTCCTTTGCAAAATGTTTTTAATGTTGAATTTTAAAATATTAACTGATCAAAAATTTACGTTCGTTCGCCGCTTGTATAGACATTTTTATTTCGTACTCAATATATCGAGGGAATGCCATATGGCCATATCATGCTTTCATAGCATCAGTATTCCCCATTTATTATCTCTATGGTATTCCCTCGATTTGGCATTCCCTCGATATATTGAGTACGAAATAATTTGTGATTTGGCACGAAATAGACTTGGGGCAAGTCTACTGCCTGTATGCATAGCAACCAACTTTGTTTTTATCGTTTGCAGTAGCATAGAGTGCTGTGCTGATAAAATGTTGACCATACCTTTTGTTTGGAATGGCATGATTTGTTCAATGTTTTTACTTTATTTAGGAGAGGATTATTTTTCTTAAATTTAAATTTTGGCACTTTGGTTGTGACAATGGATCCATCCAATTGGTTAAAGGCTAATCCAGTCACTGGGAAAACGTAAGAATCATTAAATTAGGAGCTTGAATTGCTGTTTTCCTTATTATAATGCAACAAATGTGCTTACTTTTCTGGTGCACCCAGTAAACAGCAACAAGAATGGAATTGAATTTTAAAACTTGCATATACATTAGCCTCACTACATAAGCCCCTCTTTGTTTTCCCTATTCTGAAAATCTGATAACATGTTGTCATATTGGAATTCTTTTATGATGTTACTTATTGTGATTTATTTGTTGTCGTAGGATTGTTTACGTCAATTTTTTTTACAGAATATTTTATTTTGCAGAGGCCCTGCGTGTGGGAAACAAAATTGAGCAGTCAATGCGGAGACATTTTGAAGACATGAACAATATATGGAGTAATTTCTCTAATAGAATAGAAACGAGAATGGAAGAAATGGAATCGAGACACCGAAAAGAGACCATTTGGTTGCTACATTTGCACAGAATTTTAGATCGCCTCGAGCGCACTGGGACGGATCCACACGAAATATTAGAACGTCATAAATTGGAAATAAGACACTGGAGTCTGGTCCGAAGAGACAGGGCTAAATTAAGAAAAATTAGAGAAAACATGTGGCAAATAACAAATGGTGTTGGGAGTAGATGAAAGCGCAGTACAGATTCACACTCTAGTTTTTGACTCACGGCGCACACGCGCACGTCACAGTAGTCTATATAGTGGGATGGTGGATATTTTTCAGATGAGCTAACACACTAATGTATGATAATGATAAGTAACATTCAAAGAGGTTTCGCACAGTGATGGCACCAGGATTCTCTGCAGGATTCTCTGATGGCATCTCCACAAGGCTTGCCCAATTGGGGTGTAGGGGGGGGGGATGTTATAATATTTATAAAATGTAATGAAGGACATAATTATAACTATAATCAAATATAGTTATAATTAATTAGGCCATTCGCCTATAGAAGTGTCCCCATGAAGTGTCTCTAAATGTATTCAAAATTGTAATAATTGTTCAAACAGAATTTCCCGTTCAAACGTTCAATGTTACAACAGGTTAACAGTTACTAAATGTGTCGGTAGACTGTTCTAATGGTTGACTATTCGGCTTTGGTAACCTATTGATAATCTCTGAAGTGGTGCTGTAGCCTTCTATACCCTGCGGAGGAGAGACCTCAAGAAATATTTTGCAGGGTATTTTCCTCCGTAGTGGCATTTTTTTTTATTTCTTACTGATTAACGAAACGAAATATACTTGGAGCAAGTCTACCCTCTAGGGGGTTTTCGAAACTGTAACAGAGGTTGTATGCATAGGGCATCGCAAAAATGTTTAATTGGAGATTTCGAAGCAACTTTGACTTAATTTGTACTGAAATCCCCAGATGTTTTCGATTTCATTCCATGATTTTATAAACATATTTATTTGCTTTTATTTTTTCTTTATTTGATATTTGGCTTTTTCTATAGCTTGGCCTTCGAAATTATTGAAACAGCTCAGGTGTGCATTTGCCTGAACCTTTACCCGATTGGCTAATTCGTTGAGGGGTGGTGGGCTGATGGTTGTGGTATGGCATAAACCTACACCCATGGGATTCCTGGATTTTTTTTCTGGTTATTCCTAATGGCATATCCTGGAACTCCGCATTTTTTTATAAGCACAGCTGCTTCCATTTCAGTATGGATTGCTGTTAACCTTAGGAAGATCTTTGACAAAATGTTTACCCCACAACCTTTTTAAAAATATATTTAAAGCGTGTTTTAGGGTTGAGCATCTGCCTGCCTTGTTGTACATAATGTAGATAATCTCAATGATAATACAGAGTTTTATCAAAATCTAAACCTGGTGTGTCTCGTAATTGCTCTCCTGTTGAAAAACGTGTATAATAGTTTTAGTAATGTACCAGGTGTCCCAAAAAGGATACGGATTTGATTTAGTTTAATAATGAAAATATTACCTAAAATCCTACAAAATGTTTATCTGTTACTCATTAATTGTTAACTTAATACAAATTACTCTGTTTGAAATTTTTGGTACCTTGTAACTTGAGATATTAATTTTTGAAATTGGAATTGTGCATCACTCTCAACCAAATCCGTATCATTTTTTGGGACACCCGGTACATAACCGATTGTATAGAATATATGCAAGTCTTGGGGGACTTTTTAGCAATCAGTGCTTGCAGATTTAAATGTAATATGAATTCATGTATGCATTGAATCATTTAATTTTTTTACTTTCGTTTGTTTCTATTTCGTTTTGCTAAATTTACGAAATTTAAATGTTACTATTTGTATGTTTATGTTTTCTTGTATTGTTCGTGTACTCTTATTGTTCAGAATAGTAGGCCTATTTCAATTTTCATCAAATTGCATGTTTACTAAATGATGTGTTTCATATTTTGCATCCATAGATTATTTTCTTGATTTAAAAGAGTAGATGTAAAGTTTTTTTTAAACCTAACTTTTTAGGCACTTGAGCTCAAAACCACTTATAATAAGCTCAAAATCGAAGAGGCTTTTCATATTACTAACTAATTTTGAATGCAAGTACTTAAACAGCATTTTAGTAAATTAACTATGTCAGTACCTATGGAAATGCACATTGAATCTTGTATGAGTCCAGGTGTCCCCACCCTCCCTTCGGTAAGCATAAGGTACCAGTGAGGAAATCAATATTTCGTGATTCGGTGTCTCAAACAATCTCCCCACGTTTGAAAAATCGTTGCGGAAGAGGTTCAATTTAGATGATTTTATGTTTGACACCTTGCTTGCCAAAATCTACTAAATATGCCCTAAGCTATAATGATATACCCTATACTAAAGGAAAGCCAAGGAAAGTGTGATATACCCTATACTAAATGAAAGCCAAGGAAAGTGTGATATACCCTGTACTAAAGGAAAGCCAAGGAAAGTGTCATATACCCTATACTAAAGGAAAGCCAAGGAAAGTGTGATATACCTATACTAAAGGAAAGCCAAGGAAAGTGTGATATACCCTATACTAAAGGAAAGCCAAGGAAAGTGTGATATACCCTATACTAAAGGAAAGCCAAGGAAAGTGTGATATACCCT
>JAYJMH010068447.1:0-11384 GCA_036873815.1 Phacellophora camtschatica | reverse complement strand
AGCTTTGCCAGATTTTGTTTTGCAAAAAAATAGAAATTCAACTAATTTAAAGAAAATCCAATTTGAAATTGAATTGAGTTGATGGGAGTTTTGAAAATATCCACACGTGTGGGTCAGCCAATTCTGACACGAATAATACCTCGTTCACGCCAATGTTTTTGTTGACAACTGTTGTCATAATACTTAGTTATCTTACAACTTTTACACCGCCAAAATGAGGAACCGTGCAGTTCTTTACTGCAAAAAGTACAATAATGAGGCATTTTATTCTCTGCGGATACCTCTCGACCCTCTGAAGCAACCCCTGGGCGTTTCACAGAGTAATATTCTTAGGGAATTCACGTAGCGTGTGACCAAAAGTTCCGCATTTGAAACAGTATTCACATGTGATGTGTTACACCTGCCATTTTCTTGATAATTAAGGCATCCTCTTGGGCGTTGTTATTCGGTACAACCACGGGGTTGTGGCAGTGCTGGGTTGTGGTCGTCCCCGGCCCCTATATTTTAATCTAGGTGGGTTCTGAGGTTGGGAAGCTTGCTGTTTGTTTTCTTAAAAAGTGCGCGTTAGAGCTGTCAAATCTGTTTTCAAAAAATTAAATTCAAGAAATTTTTTTAGTGTCAGGATTATTTCCAGTGTCAGGGGGAATTGGGTAGGGAGCTTTTTACCGTCGCTGCTGGCAACAGCCCGGTTACTGTGCTCTGCTTGGATACTCTTCCTTTAGGGCAAACAGCACTTTGTTTCTGACATCCAAACATCGCAGCAAAAATTGTCAGATGCTGTCTTCCTGTAAAAAATGCGCAAAATTAGGTGCACCTTTGCCAAAGACCGGTCAGGTGAAGTAAGGATATAGTTTCTGAAATTTATAACATAATTCATAAAAATATGCATTTTGAGACGGATATTTCAAGTTTACGGAATAAAAATCTCGGCTTGGCTAATAACCCTATTGACTTCGTGTTAAGCGAATGAAATACCGAACTTTCGTCTTGAATTGCACATCTCATTGTCAAAACATGCATATAAAAAAACGTTGATCTATATCTGAAATTCATTCAGAGGACAACAAGTTTTTAAATTTGACTTAGCCTCCAGTTGATAAACCAACTCCTTTTCTTCTTTTACTGCCATCTAAGTCCAGCTTGAAATACTGGGTAAGATATCCTCGCGAGACACTGATGGTTTGCTGTTATTTCCCTCTCATGGTTGAGACCCACACACCAACTAACGGTGGAAATTGCTTCATTGTAGATTTATAGCCACATATCAATGTATTTCCAACTAATATCATGAAAAAAAAATTAAACGAATTCATATCACAACTCTGACCATGCGAAAGGATGAATTAAATTACACGCACTGCTGCATGTGAGAATTACTGTGGTAAGAAATATAATACAACACGAATACTTCTAATACGTGTAACACAACACAATAGACAATGAACACGGCATCGCCTGTGACTTCCAGCCGCAGCTGTCTGAGACTGACTCTTTTAATGTGTATACATGTTTTCAATAACAAATTTCTGGTTCTGAGATGCTGTAAGTGCCGTGAAAGTTGAATCAAATTCAACTTTTGGAACAGCCTCAGAGCACATGCCTCAGGTAAGGTAGCCACAGTCATCACTATGATCACAAGGAGTATGTTTCAATTAAAAATCTTTTAGCCTGTGACCGCGTGCCACAGGCAATCGCGGGCAATGTCGCAGGCAGTTACGGCTAAGTGGAAACCAGCCTTTAAAACTAATGCAACTATATTGAATACAAATATAAAAAAGTCTTTCAGACGATTTAGCTCAATGCCCTTTGTTTGGTTTTCAAGTTAATTTAAGGTAAGCAGAACACAATATCTTTATCTTTCGTAATTGTTAATTTTTGGGATGATATATCAGCAACATAATATTAATTTGAGCTAACTTGCAAGTATGGCAAATATACTAGATGTTGGTGCCTGCAAAACGGCACACGCCAATTTTCTGTAGCAGCAATACGCTACACTAGCATACATAACTGAATTAGCATATATGAGAACATACATGCATTTCAATGAGCATACATGTACTCCTACGGGTATATTCAATTTGAATTCAAATTATTTCGAGAATGGAGTTGAATTATAGTTGAATTAAAGAAACTCGTTTTGTATATAAATTTTACAGTTAAGAAATTCTCGATGTCACTCAATTTTGATAAAACATTTTATCAAAATATAACGTGGGCAAGAAAATTTATTTATTTATTTGGTCCTGTAAGCTTTTGAGAAGGAAGCTAGATGTGTTTCTTTTTGAATTTCTTGTGGAACTTTTTGATTTTTATGAAGTTCTGTGGTATGGTAAAAAAGACGATTTTTATTTCGAGTTTAAACTCGTCCATTTCCTTTGAAAATATCAGCCATACAGCCAGTAGACTTGCTTCAAGACTATTTCGTTTCGTTAATCAGTAAAAAATAAAATGTATGTCACTGCGGAGGAAAATACCCTGCGGAGGAGAGACCTCATTACTGATTATTTTTCTTCTTTTATTTTCACTGATGGAGCAAGTCTATATAGTTAGGTAATTGTGACTGCGTGGGCTTCCACATACATTTTGCAGTGGCAAAATTTCATAATGTTTAAAAATAGGCGCAACATTGTCACGTTTCTTTTTAAGATGCAATAATTCCTTTTATTTCTTTCAACTTTACTGATGGGATTTTTTTGTAGCAGTTCCCCAGAGTAGTAGACCGTAATCAACGACGGGAGGCTTTTATCTGGCAGGCGAGCGAAGCGAACCGAAAAGAGGGTCCGGCTATCCCCGGAAAATGTTTTGCGACCACGCCCTTAAGTTTAGCTTAAAACATAGCAAAATGACAAATTGGATTTGGGTTAATCTGATAAAAAAGGGCAATTTCTGATACTGAAACAATTTCACATTAACTTACCCAATAGCTTACCCTTGAATATTTAACTTTTTTAAATAGACTAAATGGCCAAGTGGATCTGGGGGGGGGGTAGAAAGCGAAATCTTAGATTCTGGAGGAAAATCTAATTCTGATTTCAATTCTAATTTCAACATTTGTTTCTCCGACGGGGGGGCTGACCTGACCTTACCTGTAGCCCCTAGCCCCCTTCTAGTGCCACCACTGCTCTGATCGCCGCGAAAAAGTAGGATGCAATCAAACTATCAAGCTTCGCTGATGCGAACAGTTCCTGTGCAATACCGAGGACGCATGCGTAATTCGAAATAACCTCTTGGAGCGAACAAAGTCGCCAAACCGCTTTAGGTTGGTTCCCAAAAATGAACAGATAGGATTTTACTAGTTAATTAGAGAAATGCTAATGAAACGTGAATTGAAAATTTTAAGGAACCTAAGTGTCTCAGAGTTCAAGGATATTAATTACATTGCTCAATGAACTCTGTGATCATGTGTGTGAGCAACTATCAATTCGCAACATATTGAACCTGTTAGCAATTAGTCGTTATTCATGCGTAATTAAACTCAGTCAATCTTTTTACTGTTTGCAGTTTTTAATTATGTAATTTTTCTGTTCTACATGATTTTCGAAACATAGAATTATTTGATCGCTGGGTTTGTTTTCGGAACTAAAATGTGATATTTTATTGTAACATTTCAGCGAAAGAGAAGGAATGAGAATTTTAAAAACAGAGCAATGGCGCCTTTTTAAGAGGGAATCAGCAGAACCGGAGTTTACGTCTTCCTTTAGCTGTTTGTGTTTTAAATGTGCAGGCAGGGCCGTCGAGATCAGTGCCGTAGCACCCATTGGGGCAAATGGGTCAGTTGCCACACCCACTTCTTATCAAATATTATATGTTTGTTTTTTTGGCGCAAAAGGAAGTTAATAAATGTTCAAAAAATTTCTGTTTCCCTTCCTACCGCACTGGAGATACAATAGAAACCCGTAGAAAAGAGCCTATATTTTTGGTTACCAGCATGGCAAAGGTTCTCTTATGACACCCTTAAAAACAAAGCTGTGAGATAGAGGAAGGACCTGTCAACTAAATAATTTCAAAATTGGACATACAAATTCTCCCAAAACCATTTACAAATTGATTCTTATATCAAGCTAATTCTTTTACAGTTAATTTTGTGAAAAAGTCACGCAAAATTTTAGCATGAAAGTTCTCATGCTTGTAGATTCTTTTTATGCCGCATTCTACTGTAAATTTCAAACATAGGTACAATTAAGAATCAATCTTGGTTCAAAAATCAATGGGAAAGAGAAAACAACGGAACAAATTGCAGAGGAGATAATGGAAATGGCCAAACCTTATAAGGATAATGGTGTTTACGTCATTTTTTCTGGTCTTATAATACGCAATGACGGAAATGAATCGAAAAGTAACATGGTTAACTTTGTTCTCCAGGACTTATGTTTTCAGAAGAGTTTTTCTTTTATTGAAGATACTAATCTTTATGACAAGCAACACCTTAATAGAAGTTCAGTTCATCTCAATGGGACTAGTTTTTTATGTCATGTTGACGAGATCCGTCTTCTCATAAAGAATTTTGGGATACATGTTCTGGCTGTTAATGAAACTAGAATTGATGATACGATAGATGATAATTTGGTCAGTACTGAACACTATTCGATCAAGAGACAAGAGAAGCGATCGCAACCATAATGGAAATGGAAGAGTGTGTTACTCTTTAAGTAAAAGGCAATTCATGTGATAATATCACCATCAAAACTAACTTTCCGCAGTCCATTGATGGACTGGAACATTGCTGGACTTTTTGGCAAGAGCCTTTGAAACATTTATTTATGGTCAGTTATATAATTATTTGGAGAAAACTAAATTCCGGCCATTTTGGTTTTAGAGCACCACATTCTACTGTAACTCGCTTAAATTAAGTCACAAATGACTGGCACATTGATGTTGGTAATGGGATATATAAAGCAAATCTTTTCATGGACTTAAAAAAGGCCTTTGATACTGTGGATTATGAGATTCTTCTTCAAAAACTGTCTCCAAGTATGGTATTCAGGGCCTTGAATATCATTGGTTCCAGTCGTATTTAAACAATAGACCGCAATACACTCTAAAATCGGTAGCATCAGCTGTGTAATTCCACAAGGCTCTCGCTTAGGTCCGCTTCTCTTCTTAAGATATAACAATGATTTGTCATCTGCTGCTGATACAAAAAACTGCAAAGTCACGCAGTGCTGTAGAGCTAGGGGGCTAAAGGGGGCTCAGCACCCTTGTTAATGCCTAAAAACGACTGAATTCTACTTTTTGGTATTGTTTTAGCTTTGGGGTTATTTTTAAATGTCGGAGCCCCCCTTCTTATTTTAATGGCACTGAATTTTCTGAAATCACTATATATGCTAATGATACAAGCACATCATACACCTCTACTGTAAGATCAAGTATTGATGATCTTACTCTAATGTTAAACAGTGAATTGAATTGTTTGAAAGAATGACTTCAGGGAAATAAACTGTCACTAAATGTTATTGATATTAGGCATTGTAGAACCACATTTTCGACACTGCTGTTCTGTGTGGGGAAGCTGTGCGGAGTCCAGACTAACTAAACTATAAAAGTTGCAGAGTTGTGAGGAAAATATTATCACAAATAGTAGCTATGACACTTTCGCTGAAGCGACCTCGCACCTGATTATCTTATCTTTCACACTTATTTACAAAGAATTCTGCTCGAAATGTCATAAATTTAAGAAATGCTGAAACTGACTTCCACGTTCCCTTCATGAGAACTACTAATGGGCAAAAGGAATTTGCATATCGTTGCGCGAAAATTTGGAAGGAGCTTAGCCTGAGGCCAAGCAAGCTCCCTCTTTATCAACATATAAAAATATTTTAAAAGGATTGTAAGTATTCGTTTTTATATTATTGTAAATTTACTTTTTTGTAACGTTTTTTTCATGGCCCCCTATAAGTCGATCCCGTCTGATTGATGAGGAACCCAGTCTGATTACTTCAAACCCACCTTAATCGCACACCACCACCCTCTAAAGTTCATAGTCTACAGCTCATAGTACTTGATGTAGCGGTTATCAGATATGGCAAAGAGCGAATCGAGACTCGTGCAACAAGTCTAGACAACCGTGCCTAAACAATTTTAAAATAAAAAGGAAAAATGAAAGGTTTATGGGACATTTCGAATATAATAACTTACGAAACATTTTAAGCAATTTTATTCAAGTGGGCTGCACAAAATGTTCATATTTAGTGCTGTTATCCAGTCAATACTTTCTTCCGAAGAACTAGCTCTCAGAAAGAAGTATTGGCTAGATAACGGGCTAGGCCATGTTTGGAGGTGAAATTTTACTATATAGGGACACTTGAGATGTATATTCTTTTATGAGGATCTTTCAATACTCGTCTTTGCTTTTACTTCCTAATTTTTGGAAGCAAAGATACCATGTTGATACGATCAAATACCTTAATACCATCTATGTACACAAAATTAAACAATATTTCAACTTTCCTGAAAATGATTACTAACTGAAAACCATTATTATAATTGCAGTAACATGTGATTAATCGCAGTAACATCTACGGCAAAAAGTGCAAGTGATCTGATGCTACAGCTTTTTGTTAGCAAAAACAAATTTCTACTTTCCCAGACAAAAACTGCCTGATTCTTTTGTCTTCATGCAGCGACCCATTAAAAATTTTGATTTTCAACAATAGATTTAGACGCTTTTTTCTATTGTGGACCTGCTTGCATAATTAAAAAGGTCAATTCACTGGTCCAACCAAATTAAGAATTCTAAATCATCAACATGCTAACAAACAAGGTTGATATCATATTATCTATCACTTGGCAAGTTCGCAGCGATTGGTCGGCGTTCCGGTGTTCTTTCGATCTTACCGGTTAGTATGAAGCGCGCAATATTTGAATCATGCTAGCGGCTGTCAGTTGGTACCAGCAAATGCACATGATTAATCAAGCAGTTTTGATTTTCGACAAATTGCATTGAACATCTCCACGGGAGTGAACGCTTGAATGGAGTGACATTGTAATTACGAAATTTACAGCTAGTTTACTGAACAGTTTATTTCAAGACTTTTCTAAAAATATTTGGAGGAATTCTCTCGACACCAATTTAGACATAGAACGATCAAAGAGTTTATGCCAAAATTGTGGAATGGTAAACAAAGGATTGCGTTGCTGAAAGGCAAGTTTCAAAGAAGGTTCTCACAGCTTTTCTTTTTCAGTTTAAAAATTCAGCTGGATGGTATTGTTGTGATGTAGACATGATACTGGAAACTTGGAACAGGCCTAGAGAAACAGCATTATGCATTGCTTTACTGTTAGCAATGCTTGTTATCTTGTTTCTCAGCGGATCAAGGCCTAACTTTGATCATTTATCTTTTCCTTGTTCCCCAAACGGAGAAAAGAAGCAAGACGAAAATAAACTTTCAACAAGAGCACGCTTGGGTTGCGTTGGTGCAAAATGCATCCGACGGGAACTTTTATGCCCGAATTGCACCACACTCGAAAAGGAGTTGAGCGATTTGCGCCAGAAGGTGTCCATGTATGAAAGGCTGAACAAGCTGTTGGAGTTCAATTCTTGGATGAACCAGCATGGAAACAAAATGCGACAAAACATATTGATCCTTTCTGGGGAGCATTGTGGCAGTTCCTTACTTGGTGAACTATTCAACCAAAACCCTCAAGTTTTTTACTTGTACGAGCCTTTGCGCTCTTTAGATTATTACCGGGAAAATCGACCCCCAGATGTATACGACGCGATGGTAACACACCTATTGGATGGCATCTTTCATTGTAAATTTGACGAGCTAACGTATTTTACTAATTACATGTCGTTTCAGTACAGTTCTCTGCGAAGCCGACTGTCAAGCAGGGCTCTATCTGTGCCGCCTTTATGCCCAGGCAATCACGACTATCCGTGGTATAACATTCGAATGTGTACACCTTTAAAACCGAAAACTACTTCTGCCATATGCAGGCTGCATCAACACACTGTTACAAAGACCATACAGTTCAACGATGTACATAAACTATCTTATTTAATGGACAAAGAGAGTGCCGAATACTCTTTGAAAGTGGTGCATCTTGTTCGAGACCCGCGAGCAATCGTTTACACGCATCTGACGACGAATGACAATTCTACTGGTAACCACAGTGAAGCGGCCGTGAAAGAGTTTTCGAGGAACCTTTGCTCGCAAATGCTGCGAAACATCAAGTATGCCATCACTGCTCCGTCGTGGTTGCAAGGAAAGTATACGCTTCTGCGTTACGAAGATTTAGGCACGAATCCACATCAAATCACAGAACTAGTCTATAAGTTTGTGGGAGTTCCCGTCGCGCCTCAGGTACGAATGTGGCTGGACAAGTTAGCTTATGGGACGACTACGAAACCTCCACAATACAGTTCGTCAACATCGGGCTCTATTGAGGAATTCTATGCAAAGAACTTAACTGGCTCTGTGCAAAACTGGAGAATTCAGATGCAATATCCGATTGTGAGGGTAATTGAAGCTGAATGTTATGAAGTTATGAATTTACTTGGATACAAAATCGTTGACGATGAAGAAGAACTAACGACACTGAGTTTTTCCCTGGTTGATTAATGCGTGATTTAATTAGTTAACTTTCTTACGGATATTTATTAAGTTACTGTAAATGCTGTGATGGTATGTAACCGTTTGTATTATTGTGACTGCGATCAGGTACTGAACGTGAAAAATAACTCTAATTTTAAATATTTTTTACCAATAATGCAATCATTGATTTTTGTGTTTGAATGACGAGTTAAATGACTGTAATGTAAATTTTACCTTTTATTTTTTGAAAGATTCTTATTTTCTGCAGCCGATAGTTCAGACTTTTAGACTTTCATATGTTAGCTTACGTACAAGCTCTAATAAATGCAACATCTTCGATTACTTCCGTACGAGTTCTAATAAAAACAATGCCTTCGATTTGTTGACCACGTCTGTTCTCCTAACCGAACCTCTAACTGAACCGAATTGATTATATTCATATTTTTTATATTATATTTCATATTTCATATCATTGAAAAAATCTTTTCTTCTGGCAATCTACACAGTTTCTCTTCCTCACTCAAATTTCAAATTGATAATTTTTCTTATGTACCTCCCTCGCACATAAATTGCTGCTGTTGAAAAAATATGAGACCCAATTTGGCCTTTTAAAATATGTAAAATCTGTTCCAAAAATAATACTCAATGATAATAATACATAGTTAGACTTCTCAAGGCTCCGTAGTAAACTTTTCAAATAGGCTCCGTAAATCCAATTACAAACAACGATATACCTATATATATACATGTATATTTAGAAACTTGACTATATGGATTCCAAGACTCCGTGAGTTTCATTTTCATGCCAGATTTTTCGCTTTCGACAGATCTTGGAACGTTTCATGAGGAATTGAGGAAATGTCCCAACTTGTTTTTGACAAAGTAACGAGTAAAGGTCAACCTCGAATTTGCTATCATTGTTTCTTTCTTGTTTGTTTCAGCTAGCTAGGTTTGATAAACCTAGCATTTGATCATTAACTACGATTTCTGAATTTTTCCAGTCATTTGTTTTAAAACACTCGTTACGCTTACTTTTTAGTGCTATATTGTTGAAGCTTTTGCCTCACCTCATCTATCATGCCTCACCTCACCTATCATGCCTCACCTCACCTATCATGCCTCATCAGCAACAACATAACACTAAAAGTATGTGCAACGATTATTTTAATACAAATGGCAAAAAGAAAAAAAGAGTGGGGTTTTTATTGAATTTTAACTATTTAAATTAACGAATGAGTAGAATCTTGTACCCTGGGTACCAGCCTTTTTTCCTTTTCCTATTGAAAGGCTGGCACACAGCGTAAGAATTTTGCTTCAACTTTCGATATCTGGAAGTTTAAGAAGAAGGCGTAACATTGTAACGGTCCCAGGGATGGTACTTCGTAATTTTCAGTTAGGGTATTTATGTCAACTTCTTCTTTCTGATCCCCAAATATTGAGCAAGTTGTATGGTGACCCCAAATATTATTGTAAGTTCCCAGATACCCCAAATATTGTCGCAGTTTTCAATAACCTGGCAACCACACCAATGTACTCTATTTTGGGGGGATTTATATGGTCCAAACCTTTTAAAACATGCTCTCTGGATGTTTTCACAGGACCCTGAAGGACCGTTCATTTATTACCATGAGGGCGGGCAGGATAAATAAAACTATAAAGACAGTAAATTTATCTTTAAAAATCTGCAACCCCCTGGTGTATGAAATATAAACCAAGACCCCCTATAAAACATCCAGCCAACCCCCATGGTAGTAAATGAACGGTCCCTAATATCGTTGGGGATAATTCACAGACCCTAAATATCATATTTCATTTTTTTTAATTATCTGACCCCAAATATGTTTTACAAAATTAGCAGACCCAAAATTGATTTAGGGGAAAATTTTAGAACCCAAATAATGACATGGACGGCCTCTTATTGAAAATTAGGAAGTGTTACCTCTGGGGCCTGCGTGCACCTTGTCCCTATTACTGTTAAAACTCTATTTACCACTCCATTTGGTACAATTGTGGTCAATGTCGCCTACCTTTTTTCTTGAAATTATTGGGGGGGGGGGGGTGGGTGTAGCCCCCGTTCGCCCGGTACTTTAAAGTACAATTTATTAAATAAATCAAGGTCAAGATTTTCAGGCAGCAAGGAAATGGTTTTTTTTCGGTTTTTCTGCTCAATGGCAAGGTTAAACTGAATATATTGTAAAACTAAAGACCTGAATATATTAGAGCAAAAATGGAATGAGGTGAATTTTTTCTTTTGGCCCTAAAGGTTCACAATTATAACCTTCTCTTTTAATGTTTTCTTTCATTCTAATTTTAATTTAGGCTCTTGGGTACCCAGGGTAGAACTTTTCGTAAGGTTAGCCAAAAATTTATAGGCAGTTTTTGGTGTTGATTTTGCTCAAATCATTTTTTAATTGACGACAGGAGTTAAAATTTGCCATTTAATTTGAACCCATTTGAAATAAACAAATCTGAGTGTGAAAACAGCATTTAATCTTTCTTGCCTGAAAAGTGACTCACAAAGAACTAGATTGTTAATTTTTTGTGAGCCTACTTGATTTCCGGGTATGAATTTTATAAAAAGAAATTTTAGAATAAACTTCTGGGGGCGAATAATTGACTATTTTCGAAATCTCATTACACTGTGGAGTAATTACAGGCTTGAAGCAGGAATAAACTGGGTCAGAATTAGACTTTTTCCAAACCAAGAGGCATTATTCGTGTCAGAATTGGCTGACCCACACGTGTAGATATTTTCAAAACTCCCATCAATTCAATTCAATTTCAAATTGGATTTTCTTTAAATTAGTTGAATTTCTATTTTTTTGCAAAACAAAATCTGGCAAAGCT
>JAYJMH010068436.1:0-11388 GCA_036873815.1 Phacellophora camtschatica | reverse complement strand
AGATTTTTCAAGTTCCATACCCAGAAAAGGCAAAATATTGTTGTTCGCAATTTCCATAGTGAACTTGAGGGAAGAATAACATTGATTCAATGTAGCGAGAAAGTTTTCGGCTGCTTGAATATCGGACATGATGGCGAATGTACCATCCACATACCTTTTGTACAGCGAAGGCATTTCTTCAGAATTATTTAAATGTTTTTCAAAGCGACTACAATTATACTACAATAAATGACTGAATTATTTTGATGTCTCGCGCACTTCTCTGACACGATGCAATGGCCTTTTATAACAACATGAAGAGATAAAAAACGAGCTTTTGAAGCCAGGTAGGTGATGCCGAGGGGAAAAAGTTAATAGCAACACCAAACAGGGGGCAAAGAAGTTAAATTAGCACAGAAGCCATCTTCTCCTGGGTAGGAAGGGGTTGTTCAAGCGGCAAGCCCCTGCTCAGCTTCACAGATAAATTTTAGGTCTCTTCTTTTCTTCTGTCGCATTCCCGCTGCTAAGAGAAAAGTTGTTCCTGATACATCGAGTGCATGTCCTTTTTTATCACACAAGCATAAAGTAAACAAATACATTTGTGATGATTTGTGGCAGCATGACTCCCAATTAATCTTGAAGAACAGTTTTTTTTAGATAGAAAAACTTTCTCCTCTTGGCTTCTTTTTTTATCTGTTAATGAGTAGAGCTTTTAACGATAATAATATTAATAACAATAAAAATAATAATTATATAAGTGAGCTCTATCTTATAAAAATGTTTTCAGGCATCTACGACCACGCCATGTCTACTCCTATCAATAAAATTTGAAATTAAAGCCCAAGAAGAAGATTTTCAGAGTATAGTATATTTTTGAGATTTTTAAAAATAGGCTGTGTTTGACCTCCCGCCGCTCATCTATTGTGAATCCTCCCTGGAATATTCAAGTTGCCATCAAGATATGCATGCCGAGCATTTAATTTAGGCCATTGGTTTTGCTAATTTTAGTGCATTTCTATTTTCCGCGAATCCGAATTAGTATTGCTATCTTTGAACTGAAATTTCAAATCAGTCTGTCAAGATATAAAATTGTCAAGAAACGGAAATCTGCGGGTAGTATATCCCTTGTTGACAGCTTTCATTTGCCCGAATCTACATAACTTTTCAAAATTTTAAGAAGCCAGACTGTTAAATTTAACCTGTTTTTTAGTAACCGGTTCTTACTGTTAATGTATTGCCGTAAAGTAAGGATATAGCCTTACCATTTGGCAATTTCTTTTAAAATTTAACTTTGATTCATTTGTTTTCATGAAACAGCCTAAATTTCGTTTCCCTCGGCCTTTCTCTGATGAAATCTCATCGCTCTTTGCTGGTGAGATTTTAAATTGATCCTTGCTGATATAGTTTTTAATTTAGCCTTTTTCTTCAACAGCCAGTAGCAAGACAGAGAATCACACCCATTATGATTAATGAACAACATATTCAATCTAAAATCGGCTATTCGGTTCCTTTCTTTGTTACGCTAAGGCGATAGAGTACATGTCGGCCTTTCCATCATTCGCAATTTCCCAAGGAAAAGCTTCTTACTGCCTTAATGAAGAGCTCCTGTGAGTCACTACCATCTGCTTTTCCATTATAATTTCATCGTGTTTTGATCTCACTTCAGTTGTACGATGAATGGTTGTCATTTTTCAGCCGAGCAAATCAAAGCAAAAACTAAATACCGTCGTTATAAGAAGCGACATCTAATGGTGAGCCACTTATGAGCACAAAAAGTGAGATATTTCAAAATTGAGTCGAGGATTGATCATATTTCACAATTAAACTCATACCTTTACTGTCTTTAATATTTACAATTTTTTCGTAAGCTCCCTAGCCAGTGGAAAGATTTTCAATATTTGTTGTCATTATTCGATAATTTTTTTCGATATTGCATTAAATTAAAGATTTTATAGAGATATGAATTGAAACTTGAAATAAGCGTGATAAATGTTTAATTCAACATTAAAATATTTGGATTTTTGTACACTCGCCAGTTGCCCGCGATTGGAAATCGCAGCTTTTGTCCCAGCAAAAAAATATTTAGCAAGGGTAGCTATATAGTGCTTATACAATTAGCATGCGCGCAAGTCTTATGCATTAATCACATCGAAATATGAATATTCCTCCTCCAGAGGACTGGGCCCAAACAGATATAAATGTTGGCTTCACAAGTTCTCTGTTCATTCAACAAGGAAGATTCGCTGCGCTTCTGCTTTTCACTGAGACGGTAAGTGAGGTAAATTTTAATTAACCTAAACCGAATGTCATTTCCAAAAAGTAGCAGTAGAAATAGTATTTTATGACCAATTTCGAAAAAGTGGAAATTTTTATGGTTCCTCCAAAAATGTTAAATCGAAGAAACATTTTGGGACAAGAAAGAAGCGGGGAAAAAAGAAAAGCAAGCCCGAGATAAACTACGAGAAATTCTAAATAAAGATATTTACTTTAAAAATCTTTAATTTCATAAGCAGGAAGAAATTCTGAACTACTGTCACAACTCAGATTCTAAACACATATACTATATTCACATCATATAATACTGCATACACTTTTTTCTTCTAAGAACCAACTAATTTTTTACGAGGCTCGATGTTCTAAAATTTCAAAAAAATTTGAGGCTCAAAATGTATTAAACTTGTTCTTATTTTGCACAGAGGTTTTTTATATAATTTTATCCTAATTGACAACGTGACCAGCTTTCTGCTTTGCTTCAACAATACATAGGGAGCATAAAGTACAACTTCAGAGAGATTTTTATCACGTGATGAGAGTTTTGGCGGTTCATTTTCGAAATTGAACAAGCAATCAGATTCCATCGCCGCCAAATTGTTCACTTGGTCTTTTTGGCGCCAATCATCCGAACCGCCAAAATTCTCACCACGTGATAAAAAATCTCTCTATTGTTTATTTCTCTATATACACAAACAAAGTAAAACTTTATTCCTAAATTGTGAAATCCTATTTCTTGTCGTCGCAAGAATATAAATTTACTTCAGTGTGTAGCTATGTACATATTTTATGTTTGTATAAAAGCATTAACGAAAATATTGCTATACTGATTGAAACTCATTATATGAGTCCCTTTATTCCGTGTATTCTTTGAAAGATTGGGCACCACTTCGAACGACAGAGAGTCGTAATAATATTGCTAAAAACTAAACTTTTGGATACACCAACTATTTCGCGTGCTTTGCAACCAGCCTTGCGTTTATGAGCGAGAATTCAAAATATTTATTTCTGAAAAAACGTTTTCCGACGCAGATAATTTCATCCCATTATTAATTGAAATATTTCGTTGCTTCTCTTTGTAATTTTCTTTCTGTTGTTCAGCTCCCGCGCAACGTCGCAGTAACGTAGCAGTACAAAGAGAATACAACAACGAAACAACAGAAAGAAAATTACAAAAAGAAGAATACTATTTTGGCTGAGAGGGCAGGGGTCCCGTTATAAGTGAAAGTCGCTCTCTTGTCGTAGTGTCAGTCTCAAAAGATGCCCAGCATAGTCTCCAAAATCATGTCAAAAATGCTTTCAAAATTAGGGCAAAAGCCTTAATTTTTGGAAAAAGGGCGAAAGTCCGGACCCCCAGAACCCCGTTCTAGTTGCGCCCCACCCCTTGTTGCGTGGACGTAAAAGCTGTAGTAAATTTTCTCTAATTTTTCCATGCTCTTTCGCGGTTACACCAAAATATAATCCACTGTATTTTCTCATGTAAAACGGGAGAAGTGTTGAAGAAAAAGCTGACACTGCGGAGGAGCGTGCACAGCTTCCAGAGCTGACATTCTCGATTACTTCGATTGTGTTGCTGAATCAGAGACATTCTAAAATACTTCTATTCATTCTAGACATTCTAAATATCGCAGCAGGCCAGTTGCATATAATAATAATAAATAAATAATTTGTTTTAGGTTGGGGTCTAAAATCATGGGTTTTAAAACACGATTAATGTTGTTCGTACAACCTGCTCTTTACTGTGTCCTATAATATTGTTCGTACAACGCGCTCTTCACTGTGTCTTATCTTGTGAAACAATTGCGCCTTCGCTGTGACGCTTTTTATACGCCCACGGAGCGGACTCACGAGAGAGAGAAATATTAATCGTGTTTTAAATTTGACAATTTTCTGTGAACAGTTTTTCAGTAAAAATTTAGTAAATATGGAAAGATGTTCGCCACAAAATGTCTCTATGTGATACGACCTTCGGAACTAGACTAGGCAAATACTGGGAGAACTGCGGTTCTGAAAATTTCAAACATTATCCTTCTTAACGGAAATCTTGGATACGGGAAAAAATTAGTTTGGCATCGGGGGGGGGGGGGGTACACCCTAATATATGGGTACGAATATGTGCCAACAATAAGGATGGGTTTGAAGGCAGTAAACTATCTAAACATGGGTATGATTTTAGTAAAAATGTCTTAATGTTGGATTAGATATTAAAAATTGTCCTTAAGATTGGGTGGCTTGGAATGGAATACAACAAGAATTTTTCATTGATTAATATAGGATGTAGACGAAAATTTGAACATTAAAGATGGGTGGGTCTATAAAATCTCAGCGGAACACCCCCCGTCCGACCGTGGGACATGCACCCCCGGGTTTGGCACATGCATATGGTCTAAAACAATTCAAGTTGGCCTACTAGTACTTCGAGTGAAATTTATTAACGTGATGTAGAAACCAAAATATGGTCACGACAGTCAATTTAGATGTCTAAAATTATAATTTTGCTGAAGGCCTCAACATTTTCTGTCATTAGAGTCCAAAAACAGGCTCGATAGCTATTCCAGCAATCTTAAATTTAAAAATTTTGCTAAACCTTGATACTAAATGTTTGACCTACCTTGAGGTGAAGGTCTATCATCGATATAAAACATATATTGGAGTCGTTCTAAGCCAACTGAGGGGCGTGGTCACAAAAAATCTCCCGGGGGAATACCCCCGGACCACCCAGAGCATTTAACTCGCTCCGCTCGTTTAAGTCCCGTAGCCCCCACATCGGTACCCAGGGTACCATATCGGAAGACACAGCATCTTAAAATAACACCCTACGCGACAAGCTGCAAAAATACTGTGTCCGACTGACGTCATCATACTTCTATTAACCCCCGTAATTTACCTTAGGTATTAGAGATTAATTAAACCAGATGTCTTATTGTATTTTAGCAGCAGATATTGGTAGATTTTAAATCTAAACGTGTAAGTAAGCTGAGTTAGGCCTAAAATGTCATTTTTAGGCCCGTGACGCCATCATATGGGAGCAACCCCCGAGAATTTCAGAAAAAGTTTTATGCTGTAGTATTTTTTTGGTTGCCTGCATGCAACGTAGGAAATAATTTGACAACAAAATCATATGTAGTATATCCTGTGGTAGTGTCAGTATTACATCTTACCCCCGTTCTTAAATTAAGCTATAACATGATGCCCGGAAAGTTTTGAAAATGGCCCATGGGCGGTTTTGAAAGAGCACGAAAAACTGATACGAAAACAGGCTTAAAAACAAAGGCTAGGCAGTTTGCCAGATAGTTGTGCTAAATTCCCTGTCTATATCATTGTACTGTTTTGACGACGCACCCAGTAGCTGTAGCATATTGAAATTTAATTATAAAATGGTTGCTTATAAACAAAAAAATATGTATGTAAAGAATCTAGAGTCTTAGTAGAGCTAGATTTAATTCGATTTAATGATTTTAAAGTAAAACCACAAAAATAACAAAGTTATGATGTTAACCCTATTAGACAATTTGATATTTTTGTCTGGGGGGGGGGGGGGGGGGGGGGGTTTGGTTCTTTTTATTTATTTCAGGAGTCAATAGGAATATGATTATGAAACCTCCCACACATAATAAACAAACATTGCAGATTTTGAAAATAGCAATAATTAGCATCTAATTATGTTGAATGTTGCTAGGCAACCAAAAACAATGGAAAATGTGCAAAAATAGCTATTCAACCTAAAAGGCAATACTACTTGTTAAACAAATAAAAACCTCGATAATTTTAGGGAAAACATAGTTTCAGATTCATGTTAAGTAATTAAAGAAAAAAAAATTGATTTAAAGAAACAATAGGGCTTAATTAGTGTTCTTTGAAAAGTAATAGATAATTGCAAGTTAAATTATGATAATTGCAAGTGTAAACAGTTGATTTTTAATTGCCAAATTTCTTTCCCTGATGGATTAATGAAAAATTGTACGAAATTAATACATTTTGCTATTTAATACACTTATCTATTCATTATATGACGTCATATATGTTAAAAGTTGCATACGTCAGCGAAAATTAATAAAATATATATCAAAAGAACGTACTTCTTGAGGAGAATCCAATGGTGTCATTTATAGAGGACTTTTTTACAGTTTTGTTCATAACCACTTGCCAAATAAGGACATATGGAGGTTACGTTGTAGAACAATAGACCATAATTATACTATTGTTGTGAAGCCAATTAAATTTTAGGAAACGTCAAGAAGTTCCAACAGCCTACTGCAAGTAGTTTAGATGTTATTCAGGAGTGTTTGTTAGGGGGGCATAATGCCCCCCCCCCGGGCCAAATAGCGTTAATAAATCTACAGAGTTAGGTCATTCACAGACTTGCCCCAAGTCTATTTCTTTTTAATCCGTGAAAAGGAACTGAATGAACTTAGATGAACAAACCAGAAAATAACATAAAGGTACTTGAGATAAACGAATGAAGCTGAGGAGATTTCAGCACCTTTTCAACGCAGCTAAGCAAATCATATGAAATCGTAAAATTTAGTTATCTTGTTTACATTGATTTGATTGAATTCACTCAAAAGTGTAAAATTGATTATTTTAAGTCGCAAATACAATTGTCATTTTCCTTCTCATTTTTTCTTCTCATCCGGCCAGCCCTCTTGCGAGTAAGCGGGGTCTCGGCTACCAGGGCTGGCCATATCTGCATGTAATTGCAATCTCAAATAATTTCACGTTCCCTATTAATACCAAGATCTCGGCAAAAATCATCCATCTCGAGTAAGACACTAAAATTAGGTATGCATAAAATTCGCCATGTAATAAGCCAATTATCAAGAAAATTGAGAAAATATTTCCAGATTGCGTCGAAAAAAGGTTTTAAATTATATATTGCATTAATGTATAAATTTTAAAAAATCTTGAAGGTGTGATCAAGCAAATGAGAATGAAACGAATGAGTCTAAATTGATTTAATTCCTCAACTTCAAAACAGATGGTTCGTTACGTCATTACTGTGTTTTATAGTAATTATATATCACAGTCACACACACATGAATGAATGAAGAGAGACGAAAGAAGCTTGCTTTTAAGGAATAATATATTTGCTCAGTGATTGAGAATGGTCATTGTCGAACAGCATTAAGGTGTTTTAAAGAAACCTTTCCACAAGATTGGCGACATTAAAAGGAGTTTATACAGCATTTCAAAAAGCATTTAATCACAGGTTAAACAAACTAATTATTCCGAGAAAAAATGGCAAATTGGATAAATTATCGATAACGTGATTCAGTCTTGAAAACAAGTTTGTTTACAGTTGGTCGCAAATTTAAAAAAGGTTGACATGCTTCTGTCATCAAAAGGCGGCGGTTTTTAACACCTGCCGTACCAGCATGCAGGAAAATGTTTTCCCCCGCTTAATTATGATGAAAAAAATGGCATCAAAGACTACAAATTATCATAGAATGTGCAAATTGGAATTGTACAAACATTGACTCTTAGCAGAAGCTTTGTAATCTTTCGTATGTGTAACTTTTCCAAATCCAAAGAAGAAGCGATTTTCAAAATCACCTTCAAAGTTTTCAAAGACTACAAATTAAAAATAATGTGCAAATTAAAATCGTACACTCATTGACTCGTTGCAGTAGTTTTGTAATCTTTCGTACTTCTAAATATTTATAAATTCAAAATAAAAACAATTTTCAAAATTGTCTTCAGAGGCTATTATTCATTGTCTCCGGCATTCTTGCGAGGAACGCATTTTTCACTGGGGGCAAGCAATTCACTGGGGCATGCAATTCACTGGCGCACCTATACGGTGGTAATCTGGTAACATGCCCATCTTATATTTGAAAGAAAATTAGTACGCCTTATTCGGCTTGCTGTACAGTACAAGAGCGGATCCAGAGATTTGAATGAGGGATGCTGGCGGGTGGACATTGAAACAATAGTTTGTCTTTTTGCCTATTTTCACAACATTTATGGAAATTTGGCGGGTGCTTGAGCACCCTCCGCACCCGTCTGGATCCGCCCCTACATAGCCCACTGCTGCCAAACTCGTGCACGTTTTCGTTTCCGGTAAGTTTAGGACAATTCAGCATTTCATTCACCAGATGTGTTTAAATTTTGAAAACAGCCAATCAATTTGCAGTATTTATGGCCCCGTGACAAAAAACCTGGGAAATGATTGGCTCGTCATGAAATGTAACAAACTTATAGCTAGACCAAATGCAAAATTCCGCAATGCTTTTCCCAAAGGGATTGGTGATATAGAGGGTGGTAAAAGGAGGGGGGGGGGGGGGGGTGGTCAATTCGAAACAGCACAACAGTCCAAAAAACACAGCAGCCAAATAGCACAACAGCCAAAAATACAACAGCCCAAAAAAACAACAGCCAATAACACAACAGCCAAATGAAACAGCAGCCAAATAACACAACAGCCAAATAACACAACAACTAAATAAAACAGCAGTCAAATAAAACAACAACCAAAATATGACAACAGCCATAATATTGAGCAGATTTATCTCAAAAACCGTGTATCTAAAAAAGTACATTGATGTGCTTTGGTTGTTTTCCTTGAAGATGGCATTGCTGTACACTGGTTTGATTCCTTTCCACGTTTTACAACAGGTTGAAGGCATTTAACAAGAATGAGTCAAGTCGAAAAATAAAAAAAGGAATAAAGATTAAGGGATCGGTCATTAAAAATGGCGAGGGGGGAAGGAGGAGAAATTGGAGGGTCTTGATATTTTAAGGGGTCTGCAAATGTTTTGCCGCCAAAAAAAATCCTTCAAAAAAGGTGACTGACAAGGGGGGACCTATTTGACAGGTATTAGGGGGTTCTTGATATTTCTAATGTCAAATCAATTTCTCCTCCACCCCCTTGCCATAACTAGCGACCGGTCCCTAAGTAAGCATGTAATATCATAGTAAATTTGTATTAAAAGCTACTATAGTTTTTACGTTTTTAAACATAATATTCAAGCATATATTAAATTAGACTTTATATTTAATTAAATCAATGCTGTCTAGATGTTTTCCGATGTTTTTTATGCAATACAAAAGATTCAAAGGTTCAAAACAGTGTCAGCGTTGACTGTACTTGCCGAAAAGACAATTTTATAATAGCCAATACGCGGGAGATTTTATGACTACACGTTGATTGTCATGCGTTATTAATATTCTCTGAAACGTTCAAGGGAAAAAGACTAAAAATTGCGAGATTACAAAAAAGAGCTCTCTCTGTTAAAATTAATGAATTTTTTATGCCACAAAAGAGAACAATAGATCATTTTAACTTTTGGTCTCTAAAGTTTGGTATTTCACGTATATATGCAAATAAAAAAAATTTTCATTAAAAATTGATAAGTTTGGCTTTTAAATACTTAAACAAATTCGAACTCTATGATCAATAATTTTCAGTTCACTGAGAAAGTGAAGAGGACCAGAACAGTCGTGAAAACAGAGGTAAGGTGTAATGTAGCAAAGGAGAAGAGATATTTTTACAGATATCCCTGATATTGAATATTATAGGGAGTTTGCAGTTCTTTGATACATTCAAAGTAGTCTTTAAATTTAAAAAACTTTTTGTGGCTAAAGTTAAAATATTATCTCAATGGTATATATGTATGTATGTAATTTATGCACTTTTTATAAGATAAAATGTTTGTAAAGAACTAGAGGCAAGAATAGTTTTCGCCCTTGCAAGAAGGTATTGTAAAGGAATTTCATTGACGTTAAAAATGTAGAAAATTACAATCGGCCGGTGCAAAATACGAAATTAACAGCAACTTCATTAGTTTGTTTTCTTTAAAAAAATATCATAACTCAAAAAGAGTTCATCACAAAATTCGTCTTGTAATGCAGTTATTAGGAAAGTGAAGTATAAGTACAACATTGTAAACAATTTAATTAAAAATTTAAAGATACACTTGTGTAAATGTTGCTCCTATGGGACAACTGAACGTTGTGTTTTTCAAATCTGCAACGTGAAATTGGCTAGTTTTCGTCACCTTTAAACAAAGCTATTTCTTATTTCTTCACGGCTGTGCGTCAGTGTTGAAAATTTCGTAGCTTTTTAAACATTTATGTGCTGGAAGTACGAGTGTTTATTATGTTCTAAACTAAACAAACATTCATTACCAGATCCAAACTAAAAAATCCTTTTAGAAATCGGTTATTAATTATGGGAGGGATGAGGGTGGATGTCAGTTTTTGCAAATAAATAAAAAAAAATTCGAATCCCAAGTCACGTTTATTCATGTTTTAAATTTCAGACCCCATAAACGGTTTGAAAAGAATTTGAAATCACATCAACTAAGAAATTATTTTGAAACATTTTCTGTCGTTAAACTTAAAATTCTTTGAATATCAGATCAGAGATTTGTGTTTCTGTTGGAGATGTGCAATATGGTAACGAATAGCCTCAACAGTTCAAAGATAAAACCCGGAAGAAAAGACTTTAGGAAGAAATTTAGTAGTATGAGACCCCATCACATAATGACATGAACATTTTCAGACCCCACCTTCTTCCCTTTCGTTTTTATTTTTGTCACATCTTCTCTTTTGTTTCATGTGACAAAAATAAAAACACGAAATATAGGACAGGTGGAAAGAGAAAAATCGAAGTGGGAATAAAATATAAACTTTTCTTTTTCTCTGTAGATACATTTCAGATACCTCCATATTCACTTCCACTCCTCCCTGCCATAATTAGTGACAGCTCCCTTAATTAGCGCATGCATCGCGCGTTTTCTTGAATCAGTATGCATGCAACATAGTACACCTTTCAAAACAGAACTAACAACGATAACTTTATGAAATTTTATGAAATTACTATGGTAAATTTAAAACCTAAACCTGGTATGTTCTATGTGGTTTCTTAAAATCTGAGTTCCAGAACTGAAAGTTTCTTAGCTATTTGACGATCTCACTGAATAGTTTTTTGGTGTCTTAGAAAAAAATTAGTGGGAAGGTTTGCTGGCAGAATTCAAAAGAGCTCTGGCCCTAAGAAGATTTAAACGCAGAAATTATTAAAATAAGAATATTATTTTTGTAACATTTAATTATAAATATTAACGATAATAATGAGCGACGTTTCGATGTGATCTTAACATCATTTTCAAGCTAAATGAAATAAAAGACGTTGTTTGT
>JAYJMH010068425.1:0-11389 GCA_036873815.1 Phacellophora camtschatica | reverse complement strand
ACAAGACAAGACAAGACAAGACAAGACAAGACAAGACAAGACAAGACAAGACAAGACAAGACAAGACAAGACAAGACGGAAATAGCAAGCAAGAAACGTATTCAAGTTGACCAAGCGAGTCCCTGTTGGCAAGTTGACCAAGTGATATCTTTACTACAATACATGTTCAATAAAATCAATTTCCAAGTATGACGGGAGGGGAAAGGATATGGAAACATTTTGTTATCATCATGGTCCTAAACTAACTCTAATTTTATCGTATTCTGGATAATGTTTATCAGTAATTTAAAATAAATAAATGATAAAATTGCTTACTAGAAATCCAGATGATATCCCAATTTCTTGACTTTTTCCTGTTTCTTGTTCTTCTGAATTCTAAAACAAAATTAAGTCGTCCTAAAATGTTTATACATTATCGTGAAGGTGAAACTGATAAATTCTTTAATTGTTAGTGTTGGGTGAAGGTCAGTGTCTTTTATCTCTTTGTAGATTTGTGATACCCATGTCTGTTTCGGCCTTCCTTTGGACTATTTTCATTTTTCTATTATGTTCATCGAGTGCAAGTCTGGTCGTGATAGTTTGTGGGAGTCATAGTGAATGTCCGAACCAGGTAAGTTGTCTTATTTTTACGGTAACACTCCATGATACGACTTTACATTTGTTGCAGAGGTCTTGATTTACAAGTTAACGTTGTTTGTTACAAGTTTATGTTGTTTGTTACAAGTTGATGTTGTTTGTTACAAGTTGATGTTGTTTGTTACAAGTTAATGTTGTTTGTTACAAGTTGATGTTGTCTGTTACAAGTTAATGTGGTTTGTTACAAGTTAATGTTGTTTGTTACAAGTTGATGTTGTTTGTTACAAGTTAATGTTGTTTGTTGGAGAGATCGATAGTTGCAAGCTTTAGCACATGTATCACAAAAGCAGCCCTACCACAAATCAAGTCAGTTATATTTATACTACTTATATGTTTTAACCTTATATTATAGATATATATATTTATTAAATTAAATTTTATATTTACCAAATACATTTCAATCAAATAAATGTAAAATCTGAAAAACAATAAGTGTTACCGTTGTTCTATTTTCCCAGAATTCTTCTGCTGTGATGATCCCGCCTTTGACAAGGTCTTTGTATAACTGATATAATTCAGGGTTTGCTTTCAGCATTCTGTGAAAAAAAGTCATGCAACTAAAGAAACTTTCAATATCTGCTTCATGCTTGCATCAAAAATATCATTGCCTATGTTCATTATGGTTCAAAGTCAGCCATATCAAGACAGCTAAATATATGGTATCACCGTATTTTGCCATGCAAAGATGCACCAAAGGAAAAAATATTTCCATACCCAAAAATAAAGGAGCAATTTTTTTTGGAAAAAGAGTATTCTAGTTTTATAATAAACTACAGATTGAAAAAATGGCAGGAGATCTTTGAGTTATAGTTTTCAGCATGCAACAAGCTAATGCAAACTTGTTCAGAGTATGCTTGAGGTATGTAGAGTATGCCGGTGCAAACTTATGCCTTAATTTTTAAGATTATGCAGCAACTAACAGACATGCTACAGGCATCTTAACCAATCATGGAGGAGACAGTGCTTTTCACTTTATGATGTAGACTTTCCACAAGTCTGATTATTAGCAAATTTCAAAAGTCAGATGTGTGGCTAATCTACTTATAATGGGATCCTGGTTGCACATCTGTATTTAGACATAAAATACAACACAACACGACACGACATGACACGACACAACACAACACAATATTGCATCATATATCCACAAGGCTCATAGGCGAAAATAAGTCCTAAAAGCATACAATGAATATAAAAATATCACATTACAATGCAAGAAAATACACAAAAGCTCAACACTAATACAACATACTTTGTTTTTTCTTCAATCTCTCTGTTTACTTTGTTTCTATGTGCAGGAATCAGTTGAGCTAATAGATTTTTGACTTCATCCCTTTGCTTGAATTGGTGATCTCTTCCTTTTGATGACGAAAAGTGAAAGTTGGATGACTTGTCGTCATGAAGCATGATCTGTAATTGGACTTTCGAACTTGAGTCAGGACTAATCCTTTGAACTATAAAAATAACAAAAATCAATATTAATTATCATTTTGCAGAAACACTGCACATTTTTTTATTAAGAAATGTTTAGAGAATGAAAAACTGCTAAGAAACTTTTGAATTTTTTATGAAAGATACATAATGCTTAATGATATTAATGGAATGGACATGATATAAGATGATTAATTCAGCAAAGATTGTATTTTTGTTTACAAAAAGAATTCATAATAAAAACAGAATTTTTTCATATACAAAGAAACTTTTAAGAAACTTTTACCGGTGAAATTTGGTCCAAAATTAAGAAACTTTCACCCGTGGAGCCTTGGCCAGGTTTTTTTATTTAAAAAAAAATGTATACATCTACTAAAGCATAGAATACTAACATATGAGGGTCATAGGAAAATTTATCAGATTCTGAGCTTTTACCAGATATTTCTTTGAAGAAATTCACCAGATTTGATGAAAATAATGAAGCTTTCTCCTTTTGATCTGGTGAATTTTTCCAGATCCATCTGGCAAACAAAAACAAGGATTTACAGTTGCGGAAAAATCTCCTGCATGGAGGGTAAAATGAGTATCAAATTTGGATTCTGGTTGTAAAATTAGAGGGTTTACACCGTTGGCCTAAGAAAATAACAGTTGTGCATGATTGAGATATATGTTCAATCTGTCTGGCAAATTTAATCCCTAAATCCTGACCACTATATACCAATATATACAAATAGTCTTTCTTCTTGAAGTTACCACGAAAAGTTTTAGAAAAAAATGAAACAAAACAAAAAAGTATCTATACATATATCTTATATCTAAGAAATGCTCTTCTCTTGCATGGCAAAAAAAAAAAATTAAAAATTATTAAATTATATACTAATATTTTGTAAGAAATAGTTGATAAATGTATTTGTATTTTGTAATAATTTGTTTGTGTATTAGGAGGATTGTGAATGGAGGATTTGAGTTAATCTATCACTTCTCACACACCACACCATCCACAACCACACCACCCCATCACCACATATAATATAACACTAACACATACACGCAACGCAACCCAACAGGCTCTTTATTTAATTTGTTTAGTTTTTTTCTCTTACCCTTGATATCAGCATAGTGGCATTCAAACTTTGGCGAATTTGTGTCTTTTTGTATCCAAACAAGTTTGCTCTTCAGCAGGCGTAAGGTTCCTTCCACTTTCTTAAATTTAACATCATCTTTCACTTCTAGAAGCACTTTTGTGTCAGCCATCTTTGTTTTTTCGTCTGATTCTAAAATTTAATGTTGTTGTTGTCGTTGTTGTTGAGACCAAACGTTTGTGCTTTTCGATCGCAGGAGCTTATTTTCGCGAATTCATAGTAGTTATTTTTGCGAATTTCGAAATGACAAAAATCAAGATTTATAACTTCTGAAACATATTGAAAGATAAAATTTCACGGGTATTTATTCTCACGAATTTCGTTTTGTGGACTTTTCTCGCGAAAATCAATACCTGCTGGTACCAACAAGGTAGAATCCCTCTTGAGAATGGGGAATTTTGGCGACGGCGAGCTTAATTTTTGACTGTTTTAAATTTTTGTTTATCTTTTTCATATTGTTTTAGCAAATTTTCATTCAGGTAACTTACCAAACCAATGTTAAATTTTACTTTAAAAAAGTTTGAAATTTTTTAAGAAATTTTTGACCGCGAAAGTTTATAATTTTCACGATCAAATTCCTTACAAAATTTCAAACTTTTTATCGCTTGTAGGATAACAAATGCAAGTGCAACATTTGTAGGAAAATAAATGCAAGTGATAAAAAATGTTGTAAAAAATGCAATTAGAATTTCAAAGGAACTATTAAATTCTTTCCCACGTCACATTAAGAATTTTTCAATTTGGGAGTACCAGGAAAACACTTATGTTTGTTTAGCACGGTTTTCAAAATATAAAATACAACACTTAGATTTATCAAGATGCATTGCTTGATTGGAATTGTCTTGCGTACACCCATCAAACATACCCAATACATTAACATAAGCAGTGTCACAAAAGAAATCAGACGGATGTATAATTGTGTAATAATAATTGTGTAAACATCTCAATTTAAAAAATTTACAAACTCTTCTGAATAAATTGTTCTAAAATAACCATGAGCATTGTTTCTATTGGCGAACAATATTTCTTTGCTATAATTTTTTTACTTTTAAGATAGTGCCTGCGGAGGAAAATATTTCTCAATTTTACGATTGTGGAGAAGTAAATTCGCTGAAGTTGCACTACCCCACAAATACTCCTCCGCAGAAGTAAAATTTAAAACATCTCCACAACGGTAAAAACATCCTCCTCCACAGATTTAAATTTTATTTATAACAAAGCAACATTGTCTGCATTACTCATGCAAAGAAACGAGAAACAATGTCTCACCAATAGAAAAAAGAACGCAATCGAGCCAATCTACAAAATTGCAAAAAAGCAAAGAAAAGATTAACTTTTTACAGAAATTTAGAGTGATAACTTTAGCATCGAATTGTAGAAATTTACCAAATAAAATTAACTTTTTCAAAATTGAGTACTTCATGATTGGTTTGCTTGCGTTCTCTATACATATCAATCTGAATAAAATACTTTCATCTTAAAATTGTCTGTCAAAACTCTTGCACTACGAATTCACCTTTCAAAACTTTTTGCAATAAAAAATGATTTTAATTTAATAAAATATTTACAACATTTATTTTATCGATTGAAAACAAATTGTATGATAGTGTAAATTGCCCAATGGAGTAAAATAAACATATATGTATATACATATACTAATAGAAAATAGCAATATATAAAGACATATATACTTTTGTATATGTATAGCAATCATGTATGTAGCAAATGTATGTCAGATGGCTTAAAAATGTCCCCTTGTTTACGAAGCTGCCAAAGAAGAGCTTTAGCTTTGATAGTTTGCTTGACGCCTGTGAGAGAGACTTCAACTTATATTTTGAAACCCTTAGACTTGCCAAAAATATGTTTCGTGCCAAATCACAAATTTTTATTTCGTACTCAATATATCAAACGGAGGAGAGGCCTCGTTCTTTTCTTCCCGGTGTCGCTACTCCGCAGAGTATTTTCCTCCGCAGTGACATATTTGTTACTGATTAACGAAACGAAATAGACTTGGAGCAAGTCTAAGCAAAAACAGACCCATCAAAACAAATGTTCCTCCACAGCAGCATTGCAAATGTGGGAACATTTTTTGCGTCACCCGGTTTTGTTAATCATATGGATTCATCTTTTCCAATTTAATCTTTCTTAACCATAATTATATTATTATATTTTATTCGTTCAATTAAGGAAACTACATTTTCTTTTTAAAGCAGTTACTCAATTTACATCAGTAATTTGGGAAAAGATGAGATTCAATTACAAACATCTCTCTGTGAAAGAAATTAGTTGCCTCCGACAATAATTTCTCCCTGAACACAATTTCTAGTGCTACACTAACAACAGCACAACACTAAGAATAATTCATGCCAGAGAGATTCTATCTTCCTGTTCCAGCAGAACTAACCTTTAATACGTAAAATATTCTAATCAATTTTATGTCTGTCGCCATGAATTTCATTCACAAAAACTGAACACAAGCTACATACAAACGAATCTTTAATAAATCGTCCAGCATTCAGTAAAAACGTAAGCGAGCAATAGAAATCGTTCTGCCATTTGCATAAACATTTTATCCAGCTCTCTTAATAGATCGATCTTCAGTGTGTTATAGATTATTGATCAATTGATTGATTGTCTGCTTTATAGATTATTAAAAAATAGTGTACGATTATTTATTTGTAAGCAACTTTGGATTTTGTGTAGTACTGAAGTTTCTAAATTTTCAACAAAAATTTGGAACTCAAGTTACTTAAATGGTTGCTTAGATGTTCAATACTGGGCTTAAATAATGATTGAAAATAGTACTGGGCTTAAACAGTCCCATTCACGGCCACAGCACTTTACTAGGAATGCATCAAAAGCTTGTTCCAATTTATTGAAAAGTTCAAACTGTTCAATTGTCACTAGGTTATTTTATCAGGCTCCTCCACAGCGTCTTTCTTTTTGTTCCTGCGAAGGATTTTCTCCGATTATCTTCTTTTTCAGAACGAGGCTACAATTTTCGCGAAATTTGGTGCTATGTGTATCACTGATCTGTGATGTGTACTAGTTAAAGTGTATACGCGAAAAAAATATTCTTTAAAAATTTCTATCAACCGTAAAATCAAACAGGGGTAAAATGAAATTTAAAAAAATTAAAAGACGCTGCGAAGGAGCGTGTTACTAGTATCTTACCTCAGAAATGGGGTAGCTTAATTTTTCGACGAACTTCAGTACAGTTGCTTATAAAGCAGTTGTTCATAAATAAATAATCACGTATATGATGTATATGATGTAATCTTAACCTATGCTATGCTAAGCCATGATTTTCAAGAATCGCATAAGATTCATTTGTATTTAGAGATGTTTATGATTAATTAATTAATAATGATTCTTTTGTTGATCGATAATTGATTGATTGATAATTTGTTCAATTCTATTCGTAAAAACGAGTGTGTTAGTCCCCATAGAAACACTTCAAGACAATGCCAGAAAATATAGTTCCAGGATAAAACTCTGAAAGTGATTCATTTTCTGTTGAAAGTTATCAACTTTTTTGGAGTATTTTTTACTTCTGATAACAACAGAAGCTTAAATACATGTGAAAAAGTTTCAAAATATAACTCCAAGATCACTCACTTCCATCCTGACGTTATGGAATCTAGTGAAATTCATTTTACTTTTGATAACCAATTGGTTCCTGGTTATGAAATTGGTACTTTTTAGCATTGCCTGCACATTCATTTCAATTCATACCCCCACCCTATATGTTTCGAATGAACAATACTACTCTAAAATCTTTCCAAATTGATTCTACCTCAATAGACTTCAAGGACAAAAGATAGCCGCTTTCGAAAATAATACTTACTTCAAATATTGTACAAATTCTCCTTCCTGGATCAGAAACCTATATGTGAATCTTCCTGGCTCTTTCTTCAAAATCTTCTTGCTGTAATAAAATCTGAGCGCCCTACTGAATTTGTCATATGTCATGGGTTTCTTTCTCTTGTGCATTCCCCACATCTCAGCAACCTTGTGATGATCAATCAGCATGAAAATTCGCTCTTCCTTGTTTTTCCATAAGATCATCTTCCGGTATCTTTCGTCTGATAATAATAGTTCCAGGAACTCGTACAGATAACGAACAGGAAGCTTTACAGGCTCTGAAAAGTAAGTGTTACAGCATGAGCTGTAGGAAACTGGTGTTGTGTCGTTAAATCGGGGCATATTGATATGCAAACACCCGTTGGTCTTTTTCTCGGTCTCGTGTTCATTCAAAACACAATTCAATCATTCAGAACTAATCTGTTGTTGCTGTTGTTGTCCTACGATCGCCATATTAAATTTCAAATAACTGCTATTGTACTCAGGTACCAACTTTGGGGGTGAGGGGTGTGTTAGCTAGGTTTGGCAATTGCCCGAATTTTATCTATTGTTTTCTTTAAATGTTCTATTGTTTTAGCAAACAACAGACTGTTATCTACAATTTTGCCTGAAATTTTGTCTGATTATGTTAAATTTTGCCCGAATTTTCACATTACTGGATATCATTGCGGGGGAGGGGGGAGGTGTAACACATCCCCAAATCCCCCACTAGCTACTCCCCTTTTCAATCATCAAATAAAAATTATAATAGTTACCTAAATCTTCACAAATTGAGTTGTCTGGAGGTGTCTGCGTAGCAACAGTCGTAACCACTGTCGGAAAAAGACATTGATATATATTATATGTTTATAAATTGATACCATTAGAAGTCGAAAGCAAAACAAAACAATTTTTGAGTTTATTAAACAACATATTAAGGCCTTCTGAGCTACTAAGGCCTATCATCACATCTGTTCTGATTTTTTAGAGGTTTTTCTCGATCATTATGAGAACTCGTTAAGTGACTTTCACGGACAACAGCTAATGTGTGTTCTGAATATTAGATTTCTTCATTGAATATCGAGCAAAAACTGTACATTCGATGTAATGAGATACCAATATCTATCAAAATTCTTAAAGAGCACTGGAGAATGTTTGGACACTACCTGCGGCTTGATAAAGATACACCAGCAAGGAAAGCAATGCTGTGCTACTTTGACACGAAAGGACTATCGAAATTCAAAGGTGCTCCTCGAGAAACAATTGTCAGATCATTGAATAGAGACATTAAGGAAGAACATAGCAATTTCGCTATAAAAGAACTTGAATCAAAAAATGATCTTGAACATATTCGATCTGTCGCCAACAATAGAACAAAAGAACAATGGAACAAAATAGAAACAATTGACTCGAATGATTTTAAATGCAGCACAAGCAGAGAAATGCAAAGAACTATTTGCAGATTGATGATATAGTACAAGCACACACACTTCACTATAAGGCAAATAGAGTTTAGGTATTAAACTTTGAGAACCAAAGCGCTTCTCAAGCTTTTGAGAAAAAAGATGCATAGGTTTTCTAAATTTAAATTTAATTAAATTCCTGCTCACTTCTTTTTTTCCTTTTTGGTGTTTCTCTTGCAGCATGTTGAATGAACTGTTTCAAAGGAAACTCTTGACCAAGATTAATGAAAGTGCCAAAATCTGAAGAAATAAAATGTGTAGAGATAATATAAAATATAAATATAATATGATATAAAATATAATGTAAAATAATATATTTTTGATACTAAAATTGTTAACATTAGATTTGGTGGGAATTTCGACAATCGGAAACTTTTTGAAAAATTATGGTGAAACCGAGATCTCATAATATATGTATATACAGTTTAATTGAAGTAGCAACAAACTGCTCAGAAAACTCTTAATAACCTTCGCTCACAAAAAATTGACGATAGAACTTTAAAATCTATTCACCCACAAACAAGGTCGAAATTTTTAAAAATTAAGAAAAAATCCAGACAAACGTTAAACGTTTGGAAACGATAAAGCACCAAAAACATCTATAAATATTCACGAAAACGTTTCCATGTGCAAAATAAATTCAAGAATTCTGGTGCATACAACTTTATTTATCTTTGAACACAATTTAACACTAAAAAACACTCGGGAGCAGCAGCTAAGGGGCCTTCGGCTTATAAACTTCGATAGGAACTCCTCCCTTCCTCCCCCTTTCGAACGGCCTTTCACCAAATATAATCACAATCGCAAGAAATTGCAATCATAAAGAAGTGGCACAAAACCCAGCACGACTTCACTGAAGGTACACCACATGGGAGGTAGATACAACCGTCATATTCTGCGTTTATTGCTGCCTGTGAAACCATTTATTTCTCAATTTGTTTATTCATGCTTTTAAAAATTCGACAAGGAGATTTCCATACGATTTTTCATTTTCTTAATGGCCTGAGGCAAACCCCCCCCCATAACGTCCCAATGTCTTTAAAAAACACGAAAATCGAAAATCGAAGGCCCCTAACTTCTCATCGCAGCAATGACGCATAAAAATGTACTTTAAGATGTCGAAATTTACCAAGTATGGTTTACCTGTTCGAATCATAGTGTTCGATATCTGTGAAACGGCAACTTCAACTTCCTTTGACAGTGTGTCATTATTTTCAATGTTATCGTCCATTTCGCATTTCACTTCTAAAAACAAAGGATAAAATAGCAGGGAAAACAATGAGCAAAGCGGACACTTATTCTCAGTTATAAAAAAATAAACTTTTCTCACTTCTGCGGAACCGGAAGAGAATGTTTTTACCTCTGCGGAGGAAGATGCGGAGTAAACTTAATTTTAAGTCTAACAACAAATTAACTCAGTCCGCACCTGGCATGTCACTATCAATACATTCCGTGATTGTCTGACAATCAGTGATCGCCTGTCCTTCCATATCGAGAACGCATTCGTAATTTCGATCTGAAAATAAAAGTTTTCAAATTTAATCCCAGCTTTTCATTTTCAAAGGATCAAGAAAATCAAATGAGCAAAAAATCAAGATGATGGCAGGGGTCAGCTCGTGATTTCCTTGGACACGCCCCCCATCCGAGTTATATGGTACTGCCCCCCTGGACAGGTCGCAGGGGTGTTTTTACAAAGATACATTTCGTTCAATAAATCAAATTTCGAAAAAAGTATTTTCAATATATTTAATTTTTTACATTCATCAATCTAAAAATTTACCAATCAAACAGAGGCTACGGAAAAGATACCACAAAGAGCTTGTTAAAACATTGCAACTCTGTGGCCAAACATAGAACATAGAAAATAGAACATAGAACAATAACATAACAGGTTGTTGGCAGCTATACATACTACAAAGAAATCGAAATGAAACCATTTAGGACTATATAAGATAATATAAACACAGTTACAAGAAGAATATGTTACATGCAAGAGGAAAGGAAAATGTTAACGAACATTGCATACATTTTCGGCTTATTAAAAACGTCCCGAAGAAATGTGTATAGTAGATTATTCAAGATAGATTAGATAGAAAGATGATTAGATAAATTATCCCAACTGTTGATTCGACTATTATAAATCCCGTCTCGCAGCCCTAACCCTTCCCCTTGATTTGGAAAGTAGAAAGTAAGTACTCAAATAATCCCGCTACTTTAGTTCCGCGAGTCTGGTGGTCCGTTTATTAATTGTTGATGTTATGATAAGAAAATGTGGAATCAAGCTTCATTACTGAGTTTGCCCTGCCCTTACTTCACATCATTGATCATCATAATGAGTATTTCTAGTTGCTGTTTATTTTCTTGTTATTTCGGTTAGATTAAATGCAAGTATCTAGCCAACAGCTACATGTAAAAAACACGGTTCTTCTGTTGATTTATGTGATTATAGAACGCAATGCATTGTGGTTAAATACGTCACAATCCTTATTGGAATAATGATGCCAGCATGGCAATGCACGTACCTGATGCAGAAGACAAAAATATAGAAGGAGCAGCTGTACCATTATGCATTACTGAAATGAAATAATACACAACAATAACACAACAATGACTAAATCTAATAAAAGCTCCCCATTTGTCTGCAAGCTCAACCCTACAACCTCTAAAACAACGCTCGCTCTACAACAGAACAACACTATCGGGACATTCCTGGGGAACCACACCACAGCAACGACGATGGTAAACGTCAACAAGAACCTCGTATCCTTTTGTTCTTGATTGTTCCCGTGGTGGTTGAAAGTGGCTTAACACGGTTCCCGTCAGATCACCGAAGTTAAGCATGGCTGAGTTGGGTCAACACCCGGATGGGCAACC